>LPNX010775513.1:87747-140983 GCA_001517045.1 Pseudotsuga menziesii
CACCCTGTTACAATCTCTAAAGGAACTATCTCAACAGTAGAGGAGGTGGATGACTTTGGTGATGATGCGGTTGTCTCATTGGGGGAGTACTGTTGGAGAAAGAAGGAAAAAATTGTAGTAAAGAAAGGATCCAAAAAGATCCAGAGAAGGTACCTTTAAGTAGGGATCAGTGCCAAACCAGATCGTATGGAAGAGGACTTCCAATGATGCCAAGCAAGAATCTTTAGAGATTGCAGCTTCCATGGGGGGATTTGCAGGGGGAAATTATGATTCAATTTCCTTGCTCAACAAGGAAGTTGAGGAAAAAGAATAGGAGCTGTAGAGTTCCAAGAAGGATCAAGCACAACCAAATGCACAGCATCAACCGAAATTGTAGGATTTGAAGAATGAGTATAAAGAGAAGCTGAAGCAGCTCCAAGACCGGAATGATCTTCTCAAGCAACAACTTGAAGAAGCACAAGGGTTAAATGACAAAAATACTCAAAGTACTTCCACCCTTGAAGAGTAAGCTTAAAGATTTTCATTTTATATATGCCACTTCTTTATTCTTTAAATTCACAGAGGAAGAATTCAAATAGTTGGCCTACAAAACTCATGATGATATTTATTAGCGTATGGTTAGTCTCTTTGAAGAACTTAATGAGATGCAAGAGACATACAATGCATTCAAGTGCCATTATGACCTACTCTATGACTACAATCGAAGGAGGAATGAAGCAACTAGAGCTTATGACACTTTGGTGGATTGGCAGAAGTACATCAAGGATATACCTGATGATTTACTAGTCCTGGACAAGGGTAAGTTGAAGAGGATCCATATTTCAATAGAAACATGGAAAAATGTTTGTGACTTGGTATATTCCATCATTAGAGATGGACAAGTGGCCTGTAAAAAGAGATGGTTTGATTCATAAATTTTGCTAGGTTTTCTGGACCTGCCTGTTAAATTTTTATCATTTAATCAATATGATCTAGGATCTTATCTGAGAGAATAACATGCACATCAATAATCACAAGAGACAAGAGACACAAAGAGTTTTCCTTGTGGAAACCATACTGGAGAAAACCCTGCAACTTATTCAGAGATAGAATGAGCACCAAAGGCAAAAGTAAAACCCAAAAACACAAAGATGATCTCCAACATTTGTTCTCTCTCTCACTCATGTGCTACAATTGAGTGAGTGTGTGTTTCAAATAGAGAGTCTCACTCTCTATTTATACTAGTTTTCCACTTGACAATTACTTACGAGGGCCGACCTCACTAGGAGAGTCTAATAAACCTAGTACCCCTCAACTGTGGGGACTATTGCCCCAACTTACAATGAATGGTTAACCTCTATGACTTTACATGAATTTATTATATTAATGATTCTCCCAATAGGAACATCAGGGTACAATGAAATACAACATAAGATATACAAGTGAATACATTCTAAACTTACAAATACATCAACACTCCCTCTTAACTAGGAAGGTATTCTCTTGACACAGTTCATCAGCACAAGTCTTCATCACAGGATCATCGTCAAAGCTGGATCATCATCATCACTACTCCCGCTATCTCGAGCAAATGGTGTTGTCTCTCAATTCTACTCCTCATAGGAAGTTCTATAGAGCCATCCCTTTTTCATGTTGGTTGTAGGCCTAGTCTCCATGTAGGTATTCTTCTTCAACGCTTATATCATCGGCATGGTAGGACACACCTACTACCATCTGAGAAAGGATCCAACACTTACATCCACCGACATGGTAGGACACACCTACTACCATCCAGGGAAATTCCCCAGCACTTACATCCACTGGCATGGTAGGACACACCTACTACCGTCCAAGGAAAGGCCCTAGCACTTAAATCCACTGGCATGGTAGGACACACCTACTACAATCCAGGGAAAGGCCCCAACACTTAAATCCACTGGCATGGTAGGACACACCTACTACCATCCAAGGAAAGGCTCTAGCACTTACATCCATTGGCATGGTAGGACGCACCTACTACCATCCAGGGAAAGGCTCTACACTTACATACGCCAGCATGGTAGGACACACCTACTACCGTCCGTTGGAATGGTAGGACACACCTACTACCATCTAGGGAAAGGCTCAGCACTTACATATGGCCATGGGAGGAACCAATCCTTCCACCATGTCATAAAAGCACAACACTTATATCTGACCATGGGAGGAACCAATCCTACCACCATGTCAGAAAGGCACAACACTTACAACTGACCATGGGAGGAACCAATCCTACCACCATGTCAAAAAGGAACATCACTTACATCTGACCATGGGAGGAACGAATCCTACCACCATGTTAGAAGGGAACAACACTTACATATGGCCATGGGAGGAACCAATCCTACCACCATGTCAGAAGGGCACAACACTTACATCTGACCATGGGAGGAACCAATCCTACCACCATGTCAAAAATGCATCCGAACTCATCACTTCCCCTTGGAAGGAACCTCAATCTGGAGAACACCAAGATTCTCTCTAAAGTATTCAAACCTCACTTTCACCATTTCTAGCATAGAATCACATCAGGGTTGATTACGTCCAAGGATAACCTACGAGCTTTTCCAGGACTGATTACATCTGAGGAAAACCTACATGACCATTTACATCTGAGCAACCTACAAGCTTTGCCAAGATTTTATGCTCATACAACCTATCTCACTGGCTATGCTAGAACTCCCTATTTCGAGAGATCTCGATCTGGATCACAAACTGGAACTTCACTGCTCCTCTCTCGCAAGTAGCCAAGCAAGTGGCAACATATTTTGCCTCGGCTGTACTTAGTGCCACGAGGGACTAATTCCTGCTAAACCAAGAGATCACACCTGATCCCATACTGAAGCAGCACCCCGAAGTGCTCCTCCTATTAATGGCACTACTTGCCCAATCCGAATCCACATAACCCTCCATGTTAATCTTCTGATTCCCTTCATATTTGAGCCTATAGTCAACTGTACCCCTCAAAATATGCTTTGCATCAATTCATCAACTGGCTCAATGTGTTCACAGCAAAGCAAATATCCGGTCTCGTATCCGTTAGGTACATCAAGGACCCAATCATCTGACGATACATCATAGCATCAACTAACTATGATGAAGCATCACTCAATAGCTTCAGGTTTGATGCCATAGGTGTGGCCATGGCCTTGTAGTTCATCATCATGAACCTCTTCAGAATCTCCACTACATAATTTCCTTATCCAATGGATATTCCATCTGCATTCTGCCACACCTCCATGCCTAGAAAGTAGTGCATCATACCCAAGTCTTTCATCTCGAACTCGACAGCAAGTCTCCTTCTTGCATCTCAGATTATTTCTCGTATTGTTGTCACTTGTTCTTTGGAACAAGTCTCATCCTTCTTTTCTTGTAGGCGATTGTATGTGATATTTCCTATAATTCAAATGCATTAGTTGTATGGTTAGAAACATTTCATAAGGCATATTCATAATGGCAAATTCGTATGCATAAATATATAATCATGCAACTATTTTATCCAATACAACATTCATCCATATCTCACGGAAACTTTCTATATGCCTTCCATCTCTACCATGACATCATTGAGATTGTGCACTAATCCATTATGTCAACAAAGAGGTTTCATTTTAGATAAGTAGCAATGGAGAGTTGTATAGAAGCATGGGCTACTTACCCATAACATGCATACTAGTAGTATACTATCATTAATGCAAACATTCTATCATGCATAACACATCAACTGAATATAAACAAATGCATAACAAAATAATATCATGAAATGACAATTGAATACTTATCTTTATTCATTTCGTGGGTAGACTCCTTCTTGAGCCTTCATCTTCATCATCTTCTTCATTCATAACAACATCATTTCTTATCCAAATGCTGAGATGGATAAGAGGTTCTTCAAGAGTTGAGTCCTTTGTATTCCTCACCGCTTGAGGGATTTTCTTTGGATCGTGAGAGCTTGGTCTTAAATTACTCCCATTTTCTCTTATCTTATTATGAGTCGAGCTTCTTCTTGTGTGCACTCTTCCCAGAGTCTGCTGAAGGTAATCACTTCCTTCTGGCACACATTCCTTAAATGAATGAATCCCATGATCCTGGGTGGGCCATTCAAAGTGGTTATAACAATATCTTATTCTTCTTCGATTGCTTTGTCATAGCATCGAACACTTCCTTTTGGTGTCTTCAAGGATGACACATGAGGAATGAGATGATCTTTAATAGAATCTGCAATGATTCTCTCTGCTCTAGCCTTAGCCTCACCTCCCTCTGGCTCTTATAACTTCTTTACTGAAATACTGATCTAAGTCGATTTCTTCAAGGATCACAGAGTTCCTATAATTCTTTCAATTTATATTCTTCCCTTCAAATAGCTAGGTCAAGGAATCAAACATCTCTTCGGTGTCTTTAGGGAAGACACTTGTGGTATAAGGTGATCCTTGATAGAATCAGCAATAATCATCTTGGCCTTGACCAAGTTCTTCTTGTGTAAGGCTTTAGCCTCATCTCCCTCTGCAAAATTGAACCTCTCCACTTATGTTGGTATCCAATTCATTTTCTTCAAGAACCAGTGAGATTCCATACTTCCATGCTTGGAATTTGTCATCTTCACCAAGCTTCTCATCAAGTTGGTGTGATTAGTCATTTTGAAATGAGAACCTCAAATGTAAATAGCAAAAATTTAGATCTTACCAATTTGAAGTGTCCATCCTGGTTCCAGAGCTGGCTGATCTAGGGTTTTTCAGAGAAATTGTATTTTTCAAAACTTGGAATTTCAAACTTATGATTGGATAGAAATATGGACCTCTTCAAGGTGAGCTGTCCAATGTACTCCTTTTCTGAAAACAATGGAGGGAAGCTCCCAGAACAGGAAGCCATAGTTTTCCAATTTCTTCTGCATAAATGTCTGATATTGTTTTTGTGGTATCTATGAAAGTACTACTCCCTTATGTCTGAAATTTCATACTAACGTAGCCTCATCTATCCTCTTTCCAACACCACAGGTTTGAGTAGAATTGGTTTCACCAATTGGGACTTATTAGAGTTTTCCCAAGGTGACTTGTTTCAGGACTGTTCAGCATAGCGAACTTGTCCAGACTTCCACATGTCACTATTTCACCTTCAGAGTCTAAAAATTTTACCACAGAAAGTACAGCTTGTGTCCTATTTGGAACATCTTGCAAAATTTGATTTGGACCTTCATATCCTGAGATATAGAATTTTTCCTTAGGTGTCATGTTTAGGGATGAATCCAGGGAGAGGTTGGAACCCTGATTTGGAGTAATCATATCTCCCAGAATATAGCGAATCTGAGGATGAAACGTTTACACAGGGTACATCAGGAATTTATCTTCGGCCTATAAACGTTTTCGCTCATGATCCTTGTCCATTCTTGAGATATAGCGAATGCACCAAAATGACTATTTTTAGTCTTTTAGGGTTTTCTGGTCTGGGTTCAAATTAGGGTTTGACTTTCCCTGATTTTTACCCAACCAAAAATTTCGATATTGGTCTCTAAATTTTGATTTTGAGGAGAAGATAAATCCTATGTTAGGCTCACTCAAAAATTCCTCTTCTGTGAAAATCCCTAATTTCCCACAGTAGTGACAGGTCAAAAATTGAAAATGCCCGAAATCAAATTATGGTTCGACAGAAAGATGCACCCTTCAATGGAGAGTTATCCTAGCCTCATTTTGTTGATGATCTGTGGAGAGAGACCCAGCAAGTAAGAATCCCTAGCTTCTGCAGCTGCATAGTGTCTTCTTCTTAGGTTAGCTCTGATACCATGCTATATTTTTATCATTTAATCAATATGATCTAGGATCTTATCTGAGAGAATAACATGCCAAGCAATAATCACAAGAGATAAGAGACACAAAGACTTTTCATCAGAGAAACCATAAAGGAGAAAACCCCACAACTTCCTCAGAGATAGAATGACCACCAATGGAAAAAGTAAAACCTAAAAACACAAAGATGATCTCCAACAGTTCTTCTCTCTCTCTCACTTATGCAAGCTCCTCTTCTCTCACTCTTGCACTACAGTTCAGTGAGTGTGTGTTTCAAAAAGAGAGTCTCACTCTCTATTTATACTAGTTTTCCACTTGACAATTACTTACCACGGCCGACCTCACTAGGAGAGTCTAATAACCCTAGTACCCCTCAACTGTGGGGACTATTTCCCCGAATTACAATGGAGGGTTAACCTCTATGACTTTACATGACTTTATTATATTAATGGTTATCCTGATAGGAACATCGAGGTACAATGAGATACAACATAAGATATACAAGTGAATACATTCCAAAGTTACAAATACATCAACACTGCCATTATTGGATCCAATTGATGAAGCTCTGCCTCCAAAGCTTAAGCCAGAGCATATCAAAAGTGATTTTGCGAAGACTAAGGAGTAGATTTAGTAAATCAATCAGCTTCGTCTGGCTCAAATCAAGGAATGGATCGAGCCACCACTCATATCGCAGATGAGAATCGACCTCTTCCTCTAAGAATGGGGAAATTTTAAGAAAAGAGAGATCGATTCCTTGATTTGCAAAGCTCAATTGCACCTAGAACATTCCTAGTATCATGACAAAAAATATTTATTGGATGTATTTTCTAAGTGGCAGTCTTCCCTTGGAAAATATTGAAATTGATATTTTGTAACCCCATATTTTGGGAGGATTTTTCTTTATTTGTAACACATTGTAATAATTATTTAAAGGGAAGGGATGTCTCCCAAAATGGGGTGCTCACAGGAGTAAATTCTATAGGACAATAGAAGAAAGAACCACCAAGGACATACTAGGGATGCTATGTAATTTTGCAAGATTGTAATTTCTTACAGTTTTAATAAAATATACATTGTTTCTTATGTCATGTTTTCTAGTTATTCATTAAATTTCTTTGGTGGATTCTGGTTATTCTTGTATCTTCTAGACAAATTGATCATATGTTGCTTATTTTATCAAACGTGCCAACTACTGTATTGGTTTTTCCTTACAATTTTAATGTGTTGTCTATGCATTAAATGAATTTCTTTATTTAATTCATATGCCATTAATTGCAATCATTGAATAGTCACTTATGCCCATACTGATTTTTGAATTGGTATTATTCTGGTAGAACAGTTATACATTGTATAATACTTTGGATAAATAAATACAATTTTCATTGTTTCAGTTTCATTCAAGGTTGGAAAAAGGAACAGACCTGCCATTTATATTTATATATGTTGGGTTAATATTTCCTTGTCACAAATATACATCTGATTGTTCTACTTAAAATTATTCACAATTGTTGTCTCAATTTTCTTAGATAGTCCAATCTTCGGTTACTCTAAAACTTTCATAGATCTTCCTAGTAGGAAGAGCAAATCCATTTGGATATGAAAAAATGTGTGCCAATGGAGGCCTTGTATCCATAGGAGTTAGTTACATCAAACAAATCGGGGATATAATTATATCTACGTGGGATTGATTTGAAGCCTTTCTGGTTGGTTGTCTTGTAGTTTATTCAACAGCCTACAAGCACGAGCGATCAACAAGGCTCAAGCATAGTACTTATTAGGTGCCTTTCGAGGATTCACTATTCTTAGGTGTTTTCTAATAGTATTAGTATTCAGGTAAGTCTTAATTTCTTTCTTGACAATGCTCGGATCTATTCTTAGAATCTTCTCATAGGACTAAGAAAAAACATCTCATAATTCTTTGAACAAATCAATGTAAATTTGAATTTTTCTAGGCGAGCAACCTGCATCGATACAAACATTCTCCACTTTTCCAGGAGTTCATGAAATGGTGATTGGAATGGTAGGATACTAATATTTTCCATGTTCCATTCAGCATATATATCATGTGTATCCAACAGGACCATGAGGTGACCAAATTTATCCTCGAAAGTTGACCGAAACTTGTTATGCTCGATCCTTTAAATATTTGGGAGGAAATAAGAACTATGATGCATGTCTTCCCAAGGCCTCTCAGTACCATTCATGGCCTCAACCGTTATCTTCATTTCAAGGAAAAGTAGTATTGAGAAAATTATGCGAGCATGGTGAGTTAACCGCCATGCAAGCAGAAGTGCAGAATCTTCCTCATCCATTCGTGAAGAGGAAAGATCAAAGTATACAGTGAATTCTTGTAAGGATTTCTATACAATCTCTACCGTAGTTAACGACATTTCCATTATGATGTGTGGGTTCCCTTAACATGATTCAATCGTGGAAGTTAGAGTTCATGGATCATTTAAATGTGAAGTGTGAAACAAAACCAGACTTAGCAATGGTAAAGCACCATCGAAATGGAATCGATATACAAGATTGGTGCCAAAAAATTAGATGTTCCCAGGAGCAAAGGATACATACCAACACCAACATTCTCAGTTTCCTTCTGAAAAGTTTCAATTACAGGGACTGTAGACTTGATGATGCAGAGTAATTGGAGTTAGTAAAAGATAATTCATCAACTCTCACAATTTTTCCTTCATGAGGAAAGCATACTATGAAAAACATGGATGATATGACATCTTTCATAGCATAAATCCAATTCATACCCACTAAAAGGTTAAATTCGAGGGTTGTATCAACCACCTCAACCTCGATCGACACAAATTCCCCCCCAGCTAGACCTGAATAAAGGGTATAATTCCACGTGGTCTAAATGAATTCTCATAGAATGCATTCAACATGGTCATAGAATGAGATAACTGAGAAGAGCCAAGGGCCTTCCAAGAAGATAGGGACATTACTGACGTTGAATCACCTTCATCAATAATAGTACATTTGACGGTCATTTTATTAAATTCCACATGGACTTGGAAATCCACATGGTAAGGTAATTGAGTCTTAACATTAGCAATTTCAAACTTGATAACACTAGGGCCACTTAAATCAAGAGCTCCCAGGGAAGATAACAAGGAATTCCTCTGTGTAGGGCATGTCTGGAGTACCTCCAAACCGACATAGCACGGGGTATTTGGACCAGATCCTCAACAATGCAATAATTATTGGAGTCTTTAGCAATAGGGTTATGAGTCGAGTTCTTAAGAACTCCTTTCAGAATACGAGACATAGGATCGGGATTATCGCTCTGCAAATGGGTATTTGGAGGTGGAGGATCATTCCCCGTAGAAGGATACATAGGACCATAATCATTAAAGCGAGTGAAAACATTAACCTTCACCTATAGCATGTTGATGCATTCGTAACCGCCATAATGATCTTGAGGGTTTTGAATCCCATCGGACCCATTTCCGGTGCTAGAAGCACTTGAATCGATATTTTGATTATAAGGAAGCATATTCATTAACACAACTAGGTTCTATGTTATAAGCTTCAAGACCTCAGCCATTATAGGACACAAGTGAGTAAGGTGATCTTGTATGCAAAGCTTATAAGGAAAAATCACCTTCCATTTTTATTTATCATCCCCACCAACATTATTATCATTTTTATTGTTATTGGTATTTCCTTTCCTATTATTATTCTTCCGACCATTACGATTATTCTTCCCCTTTTTCTTATTCCCTCCAGGTTGCTAGTTACCTTTCAGGTTTGTCGATTGCTTGAAATGTACATTCAATGATTGGGTGGGAGAGGATGAAGCCTCAGCTTGTCTTGCTACATACCGGATAATAGTAAAATTATACATGTGATTTGTCACATGGTCTCCATCCTTGGCACTTATGGAGCCTACAATGCGATCTACATGAGGCCCTAGATTTTTCTTGGGATCAATGAGTTGATCATGGTGCATCAAGAATAATTTCATAAAGAATCCTAGATTGACCATAGATCAAGTCTAATTATTGGGCTTTAAATATGGCATTTTCCTTAGTATTTACTCCAGATGTTGATAGATCCTTCACAATATATGGAAAAGGGGATTTGAGGAACCATTCCAACAAAAACTATTTTGGAATGTTAGTTTTAATCAACCGCTTTCATCTATGCCACTCCTGAATATGATCATAAATGTGAGTGGATTTGTCTCGACGGAATGTCGAAAAAATTTTAGTGCCTACATTGTAATGGAATGACAACTGAAAGTGGCTGAGAAAAACTAGGGCTAATTCATTA
Organism: Pseudotsuga menziesii; assembly: GCA_001517045.1. Lineage (NCBI taxonomy): Eukaryota > Viridiplantae > Streptophyta > Pinopsida > Pinales > Pinaceae > Pseudotsuga > Pseudotsuga menziesii. The sequence continues at coordinate 97,836 of LPNX010775513.1, forward strand.
AAAGTCTGGTACACGCCCCTAGGTAACTCGACATACCATTTCATAGCAGGCCTTGTGAGGGTGCATTAAAACAGTATCAAATGAATAGAGTCGTGATTCAACAAATTGGATGAGAACCAAAGGTGAAAGGTTGTTACATGATCACTTGCATCCTCACCCTTCTTGCCCTCAAACTTGGGAATTTCAGGGAGAAGCCTAGAGGGGATGAGGTCATGTCGTATCATGAAACACTGGATCATTCGTTAATATGGAGAAGTATGGTGAATTCAAGGATATAGAAATGGTATCCTGGGTTGCGACGTCCCAGACCATTACCCCTATAAAGAATGATTATGTAGATGATTTCCCATAGGAATCAAATTAGAGACCATAGGATAGGGTTGGTTCTAATAGAGACCATGAACCTGGCTAATAGGATAATAACCCCCTCCAAATTTATTCATATAAGGATTAACAATCATTTGCATAGAAGGAACCCTGGGAGGAAAAAACAATATTACCAAAATTTTCCATATGATGGGATGCATTGCCCTAAGACGAGGGAGAAGGAATATACCCCCACCCGACAAAGGAACTCCAAACAAGGGGGGACCCATACCAAAAGATGCATTCCCTCCAAAAGGGGCCTTCGAACCGAGAGGAGGATTCACCATAAGAAAGGCATTTGTGGGAACCGACATAGTGGATGATAGATGAACGGATGGGGTATAAAAGGTAGAACCACTACCTGTATGCCCACCCCCACCCATAAAAGTTTTAGAACTAGTGTTAGGGTTTGATGAATGGGGAGGCCATTCCTCAACATAAACAGAAGAGGTAGGGATATCACCACTCCCAAATTGATACACAGTAAATGGGGTCGATATGCCCCAAAACCCAACACCAGAGTTACCGTGAAAAACTGGTATGGAGGATGGGATACTCGATGATATATAAGGCATGCCAAAAGCAAAGGGATTAGAGGCTGAGGGGATTGACTGATCATCATATTCCAATAGTTCTAAAGAAAAGCTGGACATATACTTAGATGGCCAAGTAAAATTAAAATTATTCATTCTGGTAGGCCTAAATGAACTAGTGTCTTGAGAGCTCATGAACAAATGGGTCCCTAGGACCCATGAGGTGGAAAAAGTGGGAGTCACATGGAATGCCTCAACTATGGCTGATAATAGGTTCAAAGGGATCTCCAACATATAGGATGTAGAGCTCATGGTAAAAAATTCTTTAAAGATCTTTATGGGATATAAAAGGACAACCTATATCAAGTCTATGCCTATTATGGAGAGGCTATAAAAAATCATCAGGTGGTAAAACTGCTAAACGATGAGAATGATGAATAGCTAGGACTCGATCCACGATGTCTCCAAATAAAAATGTTGTAAAAAGGTATCAGTCCCTAAATCCAACTAACTAGCAACAAGCACACTCCTCAGGAAAATCTAATCCAAATGCACACAAACAAAGGAGGTGGATAAGGGACCTCTCAAAATATAGAAGGTGTGTCTCTCCTATCAAAGGCCTAAGACTCCCTCACTACAAATGGATATAAGAGACCAGTTATAAGGGCCCTCATATTTCACAGCACAATTCCAGTGTGTTGTATGACCCCTACTTGACCAAGATACTCACAGAATAACACCTGCAAGCACCCCTATGGTACCTAGGATAATCAAATAAGGTCACCATGTATAACCAATGCTTGGGACAAAATTCGTAGGTATATCCACCATATGGGAAGGGTAGCTAAGCTTGAATCTCAAGAAGCATGTAGGTACCTCAAGAACCCCCAGATATGACTAAACCCTGGATATATCTCTGATGCTAAGAAGGTATTGGAGGGCTATCTCCACAACCAACTTTCGCGACACCTGGTGCTTGAATCCATTTTCATAGGATCTTCTCAAGAATACCAATTATACCAAGTATTTCACCACTTTTTGGATAGACTCCTATTGTAATCTCACAGATCACATAAGGTTACCAATAATACATACTAAAACATACATAAATATAAAACAGAGACAAGAGACAAAAACAGATAGGATTAAATAGATTATATTATTATAATGCGTCCATACAATGCAGAGAACTGAACTGAACTCTCATTTGGCTCAACAGCCTAATATATACAATTTACAAACAATTACAAAATAGAACCTACAGGGTCTCCTTTGTTGGATAGGCCAGTTAGTTTGGAGATGACATCCCCAGAAATGTCGATCAGTTCATGAAAGTAGAACCGACTGTTGTGGTGTCAGCTGATAATGAATTTGACAGCAGCGTCTTTTGTCCCACCAAAGCTTTCCATCAACGGTGCATTGGCATATCCAAAGAGGGTGTTGCGTTAGAATTTTTCAGCTGCTTGAGTCATTTTCTTGTCGACAAAGGCCCACTCTTGGATCTCGGCCCATAGTTTCTACCAGGGGCCTTCCTATACTTTGGCGTTTTTTATGTTCCTTAGTCTGTGGACCAAAGGTGTATCCGCAGCCTGGATCTATTTCACCTTGGTCGATGCTCTGGCCTGTTTGGGGGCCATTGTGTTGGTTTGGTCGAGGTTACTACAGGGTTCTTGGTTTTTGGTCAACTGAGTGTGCGAATGCTCTGTGTGTAAAGGGTGCGGTGAATGAACCTTCGACGGTCCAGTATTTATAGGCGATGGTGTGGTTGTGTGCGGTAATGGATGTATTAATTGCGGACTTGACATTCCAGCTGTAATATGTGAGTGTGAACTAATGGTGAATTGCTTTCGGTGCTTGAGGTCATAAATGCGCGATGGGACTATCGAGGTCGTCGGCTGGTGTCAGGGCTAAGAATGGTCGATGAAGATGGTCGATGTTAATGATGTCGATTGTTGAAGTAGTGATTTCCTGTCATGTTTTGTTTTGTCTGGTGTATTATTTTGTTTTTGGAATTTTTAGCTTTTTATTGATTTTGGTTGCCGATTATGGTCGTTATATGATTTTTTTTTTCCAGTTTCTGTAACGTTTTAGTCGAGCTCCATTAACGAGCTTCTGAAATACTAGGCCCTACATCGTCCTTAGTCGAGCTAAACCATTGGGATGTATCTCTTCGACAACGTAAGCTCCCATCCATTCTGTGTGGATTTTCTTAGGTTTTCCTTTGACTCGACTATTGTAGAGTAACGCAAGGTCACCGACTGACAGGTTTTTGTTTTTGATGTTGCGGTCATGCCATGCTTTCTGTTGTTGCTTCTGAATTTCTTGGTGTTATATAGCCATGAGTCTGTGTTCCTCTAGCTTACTGAGTTGAAAGAGTCGGTCCTTTCTTGCATGTTCGACATCGACATGTAGTAGTTGTGCAATAATAGGTGTCTGCTATCAGAAATGTAGTGGAATGACTGCTTCTTGTCCGTAGACTAGTCGAAAGGGGGTTTGGTCGGTCGACCGTTTATAGGCTATCCTGTATGCCCATAAGACTGCAGGGATTTTCTCGTCCCAGTCGTCCTTGTCAGTATTGCATATTTTGGTTAACCCTTTTGTCGATGTTTTATTGAAAGCTTCAATCGCTCCATTCGACTGAGGATGATATGCTGTACTCCATCGGTGGTTGATGTGAAATTGGTCGGTCAAGTTTTTGATAGTTTTGTTGATAAAGTGTGTCCCCTGGTCGCTAATCAATGTTAGTGGGCATCTGAATCTAGTGATGATGTTTTCGTAGATAAATTTAGCGGCTACCTCACTCGAACATGTCTCGACAGGTTCATATTCTACCAATTTAGTGACTTATTCTACTGCAGTGATAATATATCTTGCACCTGATCTTTTGGTTGGGATAGGGAATGGTCCTATGAAGTCTATAGCCCATATTTCGAATGTGAGACTGGGTTTACTAATATCAAGGGAATTTCTATGCTCGGCAGAGGTCGACCAAGTCGTTGACATCTGTCACATCGACTAACAAAACTTTTGCAATCTCTGTGGAGCGTCGGCCACCATAATCCTGATTGTTGGATTTTCTTTGCAGTTGTGTCTGCTTGGAAATGTCCTCCTGCAGGTCCATAGTGTGCTTCATACATGATTTGGTCACGTTCATGTTCGAGTACGCACCTTCTGAGGATGTCGTCTAATCTCGTTTTGTATAAAAATCCATTAATGAGGCTGTATGGTGCAACCTTCATAGCTAAGATTTGTTTTTTCTTGGTATTCATACATTTTGGTGCCTGTCCGGTTTCTAAGAACTGAGCTATTTATTCTAGTTCTTTTGGCACTGCTTCTATGCGAAATAAATGTGCATCGGGTAAGTCGTCGTCGACTCCTGTCGGTTCCTCTCCTGTGTCTATGCGTGATAAATGGTTGGGCCCGACATTTAGCTTTACTGGTCGGACAACGAATTTGAATTCAAATTCTTGGAAGAGAAGTAGCCATCGACAAATCCTCCCATGATGCAGTCGTTTATTGACAAGGTACTTCAGGGCTTGATGGTCCGTATAGAATGTGAAGGGGTTGGATAAGAGGTAATGTCGATACTTTTGGAGGGCAAAGACGATACCTAGGGCTTCCCTTTCGGTGGTCGAGTAGTTTCTTTCAGCCTTATTTAATCTCCGGCTGCTGTAAACTATAGGGTAATCCATCCCATCGTCTCCTGGTTGAGTTAGGATTGCTCCTATTGCTATTCCTAATGCATCAATGTGCACATGGAATTTGGTCGACCAGTTTGGAAATTTTAGGATGGGGGCTTCAACTAGTTTTCTTTTCAATTTGTTGAAAGAGATGTGGCATTCCTTTGTCCACTTAAACTCTTGATCTTCCTTTAGTATTTCTTCGAGAAGATAGGTCATATCTGAATAGTGTCTTGTGAATTTTCTGTAATAGCCTGTATGGCCAAGTAAGACCCTGACTTGTTTGGGGTTTACTGGTGGTTTCAGGTCAAGATTAATTTTAATCTTTGCAAAGTCAACCTTGATACCTTCTTTACAGACAATATTCCCTAATAGTATGCCTATGGGAGTCATAAATATACATTTCTTAATGTTTAGGGAGAGTTGAATCTGTCGACATCTCTCCAACATAAGTCTTAGCCATTTGCAGTGGTATTTTAAGGTGGAGTATATTGTCCAGTTGTCGAAGTATACTACCATGGTCTTATATATGTATTCTTGGAATGTCTTGACAACAATTCGAGAAAACAATGCAGGTGCATTATTTAAACCAAAAGGCATAACTTTGTAGGAAAAGGAACCAAATTCACACACAAATGATGTCTTCTTTTGATATTCTTTAGCTATTGGTACCTGGTTATAGCCTGAGAATCCATCTGTAAATGAATAGCATTCATGTCCTGCAACTTCATTCAAGATCCCATCTGCATAAGGGGTTGGGAATGGGTCTGTCTATGTTACTTTGTTGAGTTCCCTAAAGTCGACACAAATTATTAACCTTGTCGGGTCATGTTTCTTGGGCTGTATGACCATTGGACTTGCCCATTCCGATTGGTCGATAGGGTAAATGATCCCTGCTGCTAACATGTTATCAATTTCCTTTTTAACTATTTCCTTATACTTGTGAGCCAGTTTGTAAGGTCGTTTCTTAACAGGTCGAACATCAGGTTTAGTATCAATTTTCATTTCTCCCATTTCTTGGACTAAGCCTTTTAGGTCTTTATAGTCCCTGGCAAAGACATCTTGGAACTCTCTTAGTAAGTTCACTATTTCGGTGGTCTGTTTTTCATTCCAGTAGTCACCAATTTTTGCTATTTTTGGTCGGTCGTCATTTGAAATGTCGACCTCTTTAGTTTTCACTTTGGCATCTAGCCACTCTGGTGCTTTAGCTCCATTAATCGACCGACTTCCTTCTTTGAACTGTGAGAATGTGGTAGGAAAGTCAGTCGCAGTCATTCTGTCAATATCTTGTTTGTCGGTTGTCGCGACTTTTAGGATCGAGTGGATAGGTTTTGTTGTTTCAACGTGGTTGGATTTCCATCTGAAGCTCTTGCCTTCTATGTTTTCATTTTCTAATTGTAAATGGGTCGACTATGGTTTTGACCATATTTGTATATTGTTACAGTCCTTGATCTGTCGATGGTCTTGGGAGGGTTGTTTTTCGGTCGGTTGGATAAACTATTTGATTTGCTGTGCTGTCTCAGCCAGATTTTCATTTTGAGGTATGAACTTGAAGTCTTTAATAAAAATTTCCCTGAGTTCATGCCAAAATAAGGTTTCACCTCTAGCTTCCTCCATCTTATACCATTTATTTGGCAAGTCAGATAGGGTTGAAGGGAACAAATGTGGCCAAGCTCGCTCGTCCTTGTAGCCAAGTCTTCTCCACTCCTTTTCACAAGTTTTGATATGTTCCTCTGGGTTTTGGCCTTGGGTAAAGATAGGTATTTGAGCTTCCTGGGTTAACTTCTTTCCTCCAAACCTCTCGACAAAGTAAGTCAAAGCAGTTGTCCAGGTCTGTAGTTTTGTCTGATGGGTATCCCACCATCTAGTTGCTTGACCTGTAAACGTTTCAACTAAGCTTTGAAGTCGGCCATGTTCACCAATATTTTTAGATACTTGTTCAACATTCATGGATGGTGATTCCCTCTCCTTATACCTTGGTAGTTGTGTAGTATTTAAGTTGGTTGGTTGTAAGGTAGGGCGTTCCCTTATTTTCTTTTCAAATATTTTGGGGATAATTGAAACTATGAATCACTATCGGGTGGGTTTTCTCTGTACTTTTTGTATAGTCCAGCACCCTCTTGCTTGTGTTTCGTAATTCTCAATCTCCCAATCATACAATTCAGCATCTGAGTTATAACCAATTGAGTCTTGGTTACCTAATTTAAGTTCTCCATGGATGTTTGGTTCTGTATAGTGTGTATTGTTGTGGATCTGGTAAAGTTGTCTGACATCGACTTCTTCATCAATAGGTTCTGTCCAAGGCTCTCCTTGGGATGGATGAATGGGTACAATGACCTTTTGACCATTTCCTTTTAACTTGATTCGTTCCTTGTCCAAGGATATGGATGCTTTCATCTTTCTTCCCCAAGGTCGACCAACTAGTGCTGGGAAGGAGTTGGATCCCTCTTTTGGGTCAATAATTTCAAAATAAACCTTGGTTGAGATTCCTTTGATGGTTGTGTCGACGTTTTTCCAGACCCCAATGGGTTCAATTAGGCCTTGGTCAGCGAGTTTCAGGTAAATGCCTGACTCGTAGAGTCGAGGTCTACCCATCTATTCCCAAGTATCCCGAGTCATGATATTCACTTGTGACCCGAAGTCAAGCACTACTTGTCGAGCATGGTAACCTTCGATTTCCAGGTCGACAAGTGCGTCGACATCACTTTTGTCTTTTTGGTTCAAGCTACAGATGTTTTTTGTTTGTTTTCCAGGGTTGGTACCTTTTATTTCATGTAACAAGTCTATGAACTGTGATACTGATTTGTCTGTGTGAACAAGTTGGATTAACTGATTTATTATGTTGTGTCGACTGTTAACGATGTCTTCTTGTCGTGCAATGTCTTGAAATGTGTGAGTTGCTTCTTGATATGTTTTTTTTTCCTTCATATGGTCAGGATAAACATTTGTGTCTTTAATCTTAGTAATTCTGGGATTATGAGGTCTTATTTTTGTACCTTGTCAAGTTACAATATGTAGATTTTTAGTAGTTATTACATCATGTTTTTGCACACACGACAAGACATTAACATTTTTCTTGGTATTAATTTTTTCTAACATAGTAGGGAAATCCTCAAGCGAGTGATCGCCTACTCCACAGTGGGTACAGAATTTGAGATCAGTCTTGTCCTTGTATGGACATTCTGCATGCCGGTGACCTTCTTTGTAACATATGAAGCACTGGGTGGGTCGACGCAGGCGTATGTCGCGATTCCCAGAGAATTGACCTCTTCCTTCGTAACCTTGGCATCGATTATCATACCGGTGCTCATATTGTCAGCCGTCGTATCTTTTTCCGTTATGATCATTTGGTGGATTGTTTTGCTCGTTATGTTGCACCACTGCATTTGTTTGGTATACCGCGTGATAGTTCTGTCGGTTCTTTAGGTTTAACTGACAGTCGGCAGTGTTGTGACTTTTGGTTTCGAAGATGGTGCACCAGGAAGCCTTGTCGTTCTTCATGTTAAATGGGCATTCTGCTGTAGAGTGGTCTCCGTGTTCCTGGAAAATGTCACAAAAGGATTTGTTCTGTACAAAGCGGATGTCTTGTCGGCTATATTCTTGTCGACTGTTATCTTTCGTGTGGTCGTTTGTTGAGAACTTGGTGCACCATATATCCTAATTCTTGAGACTGAGCTCCTTCAGAGACTTCTGTACATTCTCGAGTTGCTGTTCCAATCTGTGGTCCGTGGGGTACGCGGGTATATCCTCGTCCATTTCAACTTGAAGGGATTTTGTTAGCGCATCCTCATACGTTTTGAACGTCTCCAGACTAATGTGCCGATGTACTTTTTGCGATAGTCCTGCGAGAAACAATAGAATTAGTAACTGTTCATCAATAACATAATCCAATTGGCTCAGTAAATCTTTCCACCGCTTGTCGTAGTCGCGGACGGATTCCCCTGGCTTCTGTGAAGTGGTTTTGAGTTTCTTCGTGGCCAGGTGCTTAGGATCTGGAGTTTTAAAAAATGACAATAATTGCACCTTAATCTCGGCTTTTGTCACTCTGGGTTGTCTTTCCAAAAATTTCATGTACCATGTCAATGCCCTTTTCCTTAAGGCTCCTGCGAACTGTGCCATTTGTCGATCTTCATCTGTAACCTGGTTGGCTTCCCAGGTCGACTCGCAGACGAACCAATGTCATCAAGGGTCTTCATATCCCTCATACAGAGGAATGTGAGTTGATCCGTGACCCATGTCTGAATCACTTTCACTACTCTCAGAAGTTGGCAGTGGTGGAGGTGGGGGTGGTGGTGAGGGTGGTGGGGTTATTGATGTAGTCGTGCCTGCGGAATTCTGGTTGACGGAACTTATGTTCCCGTCGGTTGTTGAGTCTTCGTCGACTTGCAGTCGGTTGATGTTGACTTCTACTGTCGATGCTCCACTGCAACTTTTTGTTCACAGGTTTGATTGTTCTATTTCTTCTAAAGTTGTATTTGGCGAGGGGGGGCGCTCCTTCATGTGTCGGTAAGAGCAAGTGGATACTTCAGAGGGAGGCTGTCGCTTGAAATGTCACCCAGTTCCCTTCCACCGGTCGACGTATAATAAGATGTCATCTAGGGTTCGTTTCGTCGCCTAGTCGGCTCCATATACTGAAGTCACCAGCTCGTAGTCGGAGGTCATCTTCGACAATAGTCTATATTCGAGTATGCGGATTTAATGGGGAAAGGGTTGTTCCTTCACTGGGAGCTCTTAATTAGAGAGCTTCTGGCTGCTCTATCCACACGTCTTCCTCCTTAGGGGATGCTTCTTGCTCCACGCCCTCTTCATTTTGGTCATGACCCGACTCTGGTGAATTCTCTTTCTGGTCATTCTCCCTAGGGTTTTGTCCTCTGTGCATCCCTACAGCTCTTTCACGTCTTGCTTCCCTTCTCTGGTGTCTTTCGTCCCTTTCTATTTTCTGAATGTTTGACATACTTTCGTAGGATACTATTATCTTAGGGTCCTCTTTGGCCGACTTCTCATTACTGGTGACTGTTATCTGATTCTAGTCGACTAGGATCCACTATGCTCTATCTTCGACACATGACCAGCTACCCCCCATAGCCTACCTGACGCTTTTAGAAAGCCTGGATATTTCAGTCTATTTACTTAGGAAGTATTCCCACTCCCTTTCTGCAATGAATTTCTCCCACTTCCTCTGCTTCTCCACCCAGTTAGAGTTTGTTGGTTGTTCGTGAAGTGATGGACGAGGTTCGACGATATGTTGTACTCCTTTCTCAATCAAGAATTTGAACAACAGGGTCGGTAGGGAATGTTAACACCATTATTTAGCAGAGAGCAAAAAGACCATGGTGAGGAGAAAATAATGGTCATTCGTAATACTTTGGTTAAATTTTATGGTATGAGGGTAGCGCAAGATGCAAGAGGCGAGGAATTATCAAAATATTCTACGGTGCGAAGTGAAAAGGAGAAGATCAATGGCCTATGTTGTGTCCGCTCTTCAAAGATGCGAGGAGAATAAGCGTATGCTGGCAGCTAATGTGATGTATGGATCAACGGTTGTTGATCCATCAGGATGAGATCCACGGCTTGTATAAGCTCCGTTTTGTAAACCTGCACGGTAGATAAAACCATGATGCTCCGCGGAATTGGATACGTGCCACCTGATCTAACGGCGGAAAAATAAAGGTAGATTACATCAACGGCTGTGGATGATTCCAGAGCAGTAACTTGCACGATGGATACGATCTGGATGCCCGGCGGAATGAGGTACGTGGCGTTTGATCCGATGGTTGAAAATTAAAGGTGGAATAGATCAACGGTCATGAATGGATTCGGAGCGGGAAAGTGCGCGGCAGATAAAAGTGAAGAGCGGTTGTGGAATATAAACCGTTGTCCACGTGGCAAATTTTGGTTCAATCGGGAGATGAAAATGGTTTAGTGGAAACCGCCAAAGGAATGTTTCGGAGTGGGGTCCTATAAAAGGGAAGTTGACTTGTCTCGTGGTTATGTTATTGGTGCCGGACAGGTGAAAAAGACCTACAGCTTCGTCAACCTTCGATTGTCAGTGTCGAGCACACGCCACTACAGTTAACAGGTAAGGCTTAAACACCTATAATTCATCCGTCTGAATTGCTATTGTCAACTAGATTATGGACTAGGGGAAGGAATTACAAGGGTCTGGTCATGTTGTAGATGATAGGGAACATTATTTAGTGGACAGAGACAGAGGCGTGTGCGACCCCTTTCTATCTATAGGAAGCGTTTCAGTAAGTAAGGAAAGGTTATGGCACTATAACTCACAAGGAAATGATGTCCTGAATGTCTGTAAATCCTTTTTATACTATTTTTCCATTGAACAAACCCTGCATTTTCCAGAATTTGTAGAATCATGTGCTGTGAATTACTCCCCTTCTCAGAGAATCATTGTAAGCCACTCTACATCTCGAATCCTCTGTAAAATCAGCACCAAAGTTATCCGCGAAAATCTCAATTTTCCTGACAGTTACCCTGACCAACGTGAACCTGTGAATGAGTTAATCCTTGCTGAATTGTTCAAGAAGTGTGAAACTGAAATCCGTTGCCAATTCTTGTCCAATATTTTGAAAGAAGGTCAATCTTTAGATGGTTTTTTCTTACCTTACCCTGTGCATATTTTTTAAAATGAAGTTCAATTAGTGGTATCTCTGGTCGGTCAAATATTTGGTCTTGATGATGATTGTCGCGTGAGTGAAGTCATCCTTAGTTTTTTATTGAAAATAAGTTCCTTAGGTTCTGAATCCCAATCGGTTCCAGTGTTTAGTCTAGATGAGTACTTAGTGGAAGCAATTCATCTTCAGCTAAGTGAATTTTCGAAAGTCAGGTTCTTTAAATTTCAGACTTACCTGTTGAACATGCTGCTATGTTCAAATGTCATTGAGTTACAATTTTTTAGTACTATTTTCTCCTCTGATTTGCCCAAGCAAATCAGTATGTTTGAGTTTGCCAATTCAATCATGTCTGAGATATATAAAATGTTGTTCGATGAAGATTTGCCCCGTGTGTTGGAGGAGATGAATTGTCTGATGCAGTCCTCACCTGAGGACCGAGTCGGAGACTGGTTCCTGCACAAAGATTCCACTGTTTTAAGAGTATACGGATTTACCAAGCAGCCTTATAAGCTACCCGCCTTTTTGACCCCGAGAATTTTTTCTTTGGAATTCATGAGGCAAAGGTTGCAGTGTGAGGAAGAGCATTTTGGAGCTTTTAAAAAGTCTTCGAATATTAAATTCCCCCTCAAGGTTGGCTCTTTAATTTTTAAAAGTAAAGGTGCCTTGGTGTTTATTGAGAAGTTATTGGCAGGTATGGAATTCAAAAAGGAACCAAAGAAAAATTATGATCCCCACCATGTAATCTCCTTGAGGAAACAGGCCAACAAGAACAAACCGTTTGATCACGAGTCAATTGAATGTTTGGCTGAAACAGCCAATCTGTTGCAGTTTAGAGAGACTCCCAGGTCTGACGGAGACACAAGTAGTATTGTAATCAAAAGAAGTCTTTCTGAGGTCGAGAGCATGCAACTAGATGAAGACGGATCACATAAAAAAGCCAAGCTGTCTCAAGGTGGTGGAATTTCAAATGAAGATATTTCTGATGATTTCAAGAAAGTTGCCCTGGTCCCAACAAAAGCTGTACAAATAAATCAGTTTTCATTTAAAAGTGTAGATGGTTCAGAGTCATGTTCAACTTTCAAGTCAAAAGAGGAGATCAAGGGTAGTTATATGGAGAAAAGAAAACAGTCTCTGGAAGAGACAAGAAGCTTGCTTCCGCGAGTAAGAAATTTAAACAATCCAAAAACTTCTTTGATCTCTGCTAGAGATGCCAAAAGAAATACCTTCAAGTTAGCCATGGTGAATGACAAAAAGATGTCTGAGATGGAAATCCGGTTGGATAAAATCAGTGTACTAGACAAGATACAGCTTCACAAGCAAACTAGTGACATCATTTATTCAGACCTTTTACAAGCTATGATGAGAGTAAACAAATTACAAATTTTGGTAGATAAATTAGAAATTCAATTGAAGCATGAAAGAATTGAAAATAAGGCCAATGCCATTCAGATAAAGAAACTACAAGCAGATATTGTCAGTTCAGGTAATGAGAAATATAACACCCAGGCGGTCAGAAGAATGCTAGAAGAAAAGGACATTGCACTCCAAGTTTTAAAGAAAAAATTGAAGATCCCGAGCACCGAACATGTTCAGTCCTCCGAGTTATTGGTCCTACAAGAAGACAAAGATAGGATGCATCAAGAGATGATGGAACATAAAGGAAAAGCTGTCGAGCTGGAAGAAGAAAAATACCGATGGGAAGCCGAGAGGAATGAACTGATATCTCAAATTGCTTTGCTGAAAAAGGACCAGAACGAGGAAAAGGAGATCATGGAGGAGTTGATGAGTCAGACACCTATTGATGAAGACTTATCTATTGTGAATATTGACAAACCATTGAATGACTTCTCTGCAGATGACTTGTCAATCCCTATGTCCCAGGTCAGCTTAAAAGAGGAAGAAATAAAAGAATTAAAAGTAGAGAATGAAAAGATCAAGTCTGAATTGGCCAAGGTAAATGAGAATAAAAATAAAATACTACAAGACAAGAATCGGCTGCAAAAAAAATTCAATGAACTTAAAGAGAAAAGCATTGGGAAAGGTCCTCTCCAAGGGGCAAAGCACATCATTTGGGACACCTTGTCTATAGAGATTACTAAATTCTGGCACCATCTGAACTATATCGATAATCTATGCATTTTGATCAACTTGGCCCACCAAAGATTAAAGTTAATGAATGAACATATGGAAAAAAAGGCCCCTTACCATAGCCCAGAACACATTGAATTTTTTAAATTCATTGACATATCAGAAATTACATGACATGGAAATAAAGGACAGGATATCAATAGTATTATGGGCTAAGAAATTTAACCACAAGCATCATTTAATGAAAATGGTCCAAGACAGAGCTGATGAAATGGTTTTATAGGTTAATAACTTCATGCAGGTTTTCAAGGAGCTATTTGAGGACAGTCTGCCTTCCTTTTGGGATGAGGAGGGATGGATGTTTTCTCAGGAGCACTATCACAGCTTGTTAGTTCAGAGCCGCATGGACCACTCCAAATTTGATGATCTGGAAAAGGGCCTAATAGGGAAAACTATTGTGGATAAATTGATAGAAGATTTCGAAATTTTACAAAAGTTCCTACTTGTCAGAAAAGGATTGCCCAAGGTGTCATACGAAGCATACATGGAGCTAGAAGTAGCCATTAGAGAAATGATGGAATGTGATACCCCAAGCTTGGAGCAATGGAAGGCCGTGGAAAGGTTCGAGAAGACAAAGTACATCCTTCATTAATAGAGACAGGTGTTACGTGCCAAGGAGCTGACTAGACGAAGACGTGTTATCAAGTTGATTTTAGCTTAATGATTTGTTAGGATTGAAGCTGTAGTTTATTCCTAAGAGTTAGGAATTCAGTTACAAGACTTTAATTAAGCCGATCATTCAGTTATGAATCTTCTTGGAAGATCAAATTATTTTATGTATATATTTGCATCTATTTTATGAGATGGGGGTTGGAACCCGTCCTGTGGTTGAGAATTTTGGAAAACATATATTTTTTGAAGAACAAAGTTGAATGTGAATGAATTATCAGAGATTCATGCGTCATTTATATTACAGTCTGTGCCTCTCTTTCTCTGTGATTTTTTTTTCCAGTTTTACACTCCATTTTGTTTCCTTCATATTTGAAATATAGCGTTGAATGATTAAAACTCATGCTAGTCGTGCTTTGATCATTGTTTCAAATATTTTATAAATCCTTCTGCTAAATTCGATATAGAATTCGTCATATGATGCTCTGTATTGATGGACTGTTCTCTTTTCTTCTATTCCAAATGAATCAATGAATGATTGTGATTAAATGATTACCTTGCCTTTGGTAAATTCCTGAACATGCGATTTTGTGATATTTTTATCTATATGTGACTCCATGCCCAATGGTTTTATGTATTGTTTCAACCATCTTTATAATCTTTGAGTGTTGACATATGTTTCTGGCCTTGTCAAATCTGTATCTGAGAGATCCCTCTCTAGAAAGAAAAGCCAGTTTCTTTATAAAAGTGGTTTTGCTGTTACTCTTGGGATTTACTCCTTACAACCTGAGTACATTCTGAGTGCTAACAGGGAACACAAAAATTGTTCGGTGAAATATATGTAAAATTTATCTTTGACAGTTTCCACTGAAGTTCTGTCTTCAACTGCTTGCTCCTCACAGAAGTCATCGATGATTTTCTCAAACCACTTCAACAAATTTGTTCCGCCTCCTCAGATCATTTTTTCCAACAACTGTTGTTCTTTAGTTGCATCCGGCTTTCTCATCCAGGAGTTGCTTCAAGAGTTGGGGCACTGATTCGACAAACTTTTCATGCGTCTCTATAAAAATCTTTCTTTTGCTTCAGCGATTGTTAATCTATTCCTTCGTGCGTAATTTTGCAAATAGTTTGCAATTTTATGTTCCCACTAGTCCTTAATCTCCTGCTCTGGTATCATATGTGAGCATATATTTTAGTCATGTACTACCGGCAACGAAACCAATGTTGTAATCTCACAGATCACATAAGGTTACAAATAATACATACTAAAACATACATAAATATAAAATAGAGACAAGAGACAAGAACAGATAGGATTAAATAGATTATATTATTATAATGAGTCCATACAATGCAGAGAACTGAACTGAACTCTCATTTGGCTCAACAGACTAATATATACCATTTACAAACAGTTACAAAATAACTACTTGTCGGTTCGGTGAACCAACACAACTTTTAGGTAGCCGACCTAATCTTCTAGTTTAGTCAGCCGACCGACTTAGTTGGCTGATTGACTAAGTCGACCCATCGACTTAGTCGGTTGATCAACTAAGTCGGTCCTCGTTCAATTCGACTTATCGACTTGCTCCTTCTACAATTCCTAAGGTTGAGTTTTGTAGTCTTGGAGAAGTTTACTCACAAAATCCTATTCCAAGACTCTAAAACCAACACTTGTTTGTGCACCCTAAAAAATTAAATCTTTCTAATCAATTTCAAAATTAAGCATTAATTTTAAGTGGTGGTTGTTTACTCAAATGAATATGGTTGCAACTAGTGATTTTTGTGACTTGACAAAAAGGGAGAAGCTTACATAAAAACATTGCTAAGTACTAGTCTTATTTTTCAAACAAAATTTGCATGCTATGAACTGAAAATGCACAAGTATGGTCTCTTTCACTTTCAATGGAAATAATGCCTATAATGCCTAGACTAATGAAAATCCAAAAAAAAGTGTAAATGCATAAGTAACCATGCAAAAATGCAAATATTTTTGTATTTTCAACATAATGGGATGAAAATGAAAGCGTGATTCATAAAATTCTCAGACTTTGCAGCAAGTATTAAGAGACAAAGAAAGCAAGACACTAAGAAGTAATGACTCAAACACACAAAAGGGACTCCTAATGGAACAATGACAAGAAACTGATTTTCCTAAAAACTAAAAAAATAAGATAGCTTCTAGTGACTAGAAATGCAACTAACCGACAACACAAAGACCCAGGAAAACTCAACAACACCTATAACTCACCCAACAAGCATCTCAATCAAGAACTGAGATTAAAAATAAGATGTACATGACTATCAGGAAAATATCAGTGTGTGTACGCATGTCAAACACAGTCAACCTACTTGCGTGGAAAACTTTCAAAAGTATGACCCACGTATAGTGAGAAAAAGGTATAAAAAATAAGACTGAAGCCAAACCAATTAGGAAAACAAACTAAAACTAACTATCAAGCTACCAGCGACATAGAAACTCAAGGAAACAAAGAGCAATAAAAGAGAAAATGCACCCAAAAAACCCCAAAAATGACACATGTCCCCAGCAGGGTCATTAATTTTATTATAGATGGGTAGAACCAAAACAGATGAAGTGACACCATAAATCAACTCAATCCCCAAATATGTTATAGAAATGTAAAATTCTAACAACAAAAGGATAAGGTCCTTACCTCAACCAGACATCCAAAGAAGGTCGTCATTGAACCTTCGATCCAACGCTCTTTATCTGCAACTTATCCTCAACAACCAAGGCATACAAGCATATAAGAAATACATTAATTGTTAGCACATAATCTAGCATAATCCATTAACATGTTAAGTAAATATACCTAATGAACATAATATAAATGTGTACATGAATTGGATGAGAAAAGAGTATTTCTATTAATATAATGAAAAAAGTACATAGTGACAACCTTGTGTTAGCAACTTCTCGAAATCGAGAAACTAAGTTTCTCCACCTAGGGATCCACCACTTCAATCCTCCATACAATGGAAATCTCACAAGATCAAGAAGTAATTGGGTTCCTCCTACACAAAATAGGGAATATCTTGTGATATGAACATAAGGGAGTTCAATCTTACAAGGATAAAGGGATGCAAACTCAAGGAATGGCAATGGGGCAAACTTTTTCTAAAGTTTACTTTCCCTCCAAAAGTATCATCTCAAAATGCTTCACAATGGCTCAATATATAGCCCTCAAAGGAGATGGAGGGTTGAAATTAGGATTTTTCCAGTATATGGAAGGCTAAGGATCATAACAATCATGACTTGGCAATAAAAACTCAAAATATTTTTAATTTTGAGCTTGAAACCAAATGTACGCGGGCTGCAATAGAGAAGGTTGTATGTACACATGTTGTAGTCCTCATGACTCGTGTGCATTAAAAAAGTGTGAGTTTGGGGGTTTTAAATGAGCAAGGGGGTATAATGAGTCTGAAGATGGACAAGGTAGTCCATCGAGGCATGTTGCATAAAATGTGGAAAATTATGTTCTAACAAGACACCACAAGAGAAGCATTAAATCTAAAAGATTTAGTAACAGTATAAGGAAAAACCAATTTGCAAGTACAAAATACATTGAATAAGTTGCACAAAAAGTACAAGGCTTGACATGAACAACACATAATTGAGAACAAATTCAAGATAGGAGACTAAATATGGTTTTATTTAAATAAAGAAATATTATAGGGTCTTAGTAAGAAAATTAAAGATTTATAGTATGGTACTTTTGAATTATTTGGGTAGGTACATGATAATGTCGACAAACTTAGTTTACCTACATATATTCAGAATTACTTAGTAGTGGACATGGAGAATTTGGAACTCTATGAGCCTTCCATGTTAGACTAGGAAAATGGTGAGCCTGTCCTACCTACAATAAAGGACTTAGCAGTAGAATCTTAGTCGAATTTATCAGAGGGTACATTTTTGTAGAAGAAGTCTAGAACAACTAGATGGGGGAGGAAGAGCTATAGTAGTTTTTGTTGAAAAGAAAACTGAATAAATGCATATATGTGGAAGTACATTGAGTTTGAATTCACTATCACTTTCCTTCTCAAATGCTTAAAAAATGATTGTACCATGGAGCCTTAATAATATTACCAAGACATTGTAGTATTTCTTTGTTTAGATGCAACCAAACTCGATATCATACCATGGATGTATTCTTAATTAGCAATGAGGGTATATTGAGTCTATAATTCATTAAATGATGAAAGATTTATTAACAAGATCATGGATATTTATTTCCAACTATATGAGAAGTTGAAGAATTCATAAGGAAAGTACAAGGCCCAACTTGACCAACACTAAATTGAGAAGAGATTTAGGGTAGGGGATCGTGTTTGGTTGCATATGAACAAATAAGTGCTATAGGATCTTGGTAATAAGATCAAGGCTCTTTGGTCTATTCCTTTTGTACTGTTGAAGTAAGTAAGGGATAATGCCTATAAAATTAGTCTATCTCCATCTATACACATTGATATAGTTTTGTAGAATAAGTCTATAACAACTACGTCATGGGGGAAACAAGAACACTAGTAGGTTGTGTTGAAAGGACAACTTCTAGGAAAGGCCAAATGGTTACTATTCTAAGAAGAAGGAAAATGGAAACAAATCCTCACCTCCTTTGGTAAGATATTTTTGGGACCAAAATTCTCCTAAGATGGGGATGTATGATTTGAAATGGGAACACACACACACACACATATTTCATCTATTTTGGTGCTTTATAAATGAAAATATTGAAATTCATCTCATTTAGGGGCATGTCCTATTTTGGTGATTTGGGTTTTTGAAACTTTTAGATGTCATTTCGAGGATTAAATGACAATTTTTGGGAAAGCTCTTCAAGTAAATATCATAGTTATTAGATGTTGTTATAAATGTAGAGATATTTCCAACTATCCAAAGAACATATCAATTAGAGTTTGTATGAGGAGGTTATGCCCCTTTCAAGTTTATCAATGCTTCTGACCACCATGGTACTGAGTGGATGCCACAATAGATTCCATTAATAACACATGTGGATCTAATCATGTGTGTGCTTACAATTATATTCTAGAGTGTCCAAAATACGAATCCTAATAAAGAGTTGATGCATGAAAAAGCATTAACCCTAACCTTAAACAACTATGAGGACATGATAAATATTGGGCCACAAGGAAAGGAAGGGATTCCATTCTTGTTGTATTTATTATTTTTCCATAGTTGACTAAAACAAAGGAAGTAGAATACCATGTAGCAGACATACAATCCATAGTGTCCATGGAAACTCCATAGTGAGTTCATTTTTTTTGTATTTATATTTCATATATATGAAGAAAAGAACAAGGCCTAGTCCTTATCTTCTAGCTATGTTTTCCAAGGTACATCTTGTGTTCATTGTGTGGTATTTATTTTAGTTTATTTTATTTTACTCTTGACTTGTTTTAGTATTGTGAGTATTAATATTGTAATATTAAATTTATTATTAAGTAATGTCACGTCCCCATGCCTCCGACTGAGGGAGAGGACGTGACTACCAGCTTCAAACACCCGGGCTGAGAGCCCCATGAACATATGCATACACAAAATTGTTGAAACGGAATGCTTAAACTTGTATATTGAACTAGAATATGCTCACATGAATATTTATCATGCACAGATGCAATCATCTATCATACACAACGGAAACATCATACATTCAAACAAACATTCATGCAAAATGTTCATCATACCATTAACAGAAATTAAGGTTGCAGAAGTAAAAATGGACAAGAGCACTTATCTTTTGATGAACTCGTTCCGCAACCAGCTACGTCGTTGCAACGTTCCACCCAACCAAAGGCCAGCGTGCTCCTTAATCTCTCAGAAACGCTGCCACCCCCGAGCTGGGCATGACTCTCCAAGGAATAAGGGAACAAGCAGGCTTACACATAGCCAAGGATATACAAAACACACAGCCAAGCCAACACAGTTGGGTTTATCAAGCCATTAAGGAGTTGGGAAAGGCTCAATGCTAAGCTGGTGAGCTCATTACAGAGCCAAGAACACCCACACCAGAACTAGCCTGACCTCTAAGACACCCAAACACACCCAACACAAGGAATCAGTCCCTTCTCTGCTACACAGTCCCTTAGGCCCCGCATTCCCTTCCAGTGCTATTCAGGGGTGATGGAGAAGAAGGCCAACCCTCTAGCTTTATCTGTGTGGTTTCCGGCCACTAGTTTTATCAAGAAAATCTAAGCCAACATCCCTACTCCTCTCACAGTCTGAAGACCAACCATTGCACTCAGGCAATTAATTTAGCTGTCACAGCTTAAACAGGGGAAATGAATTCAAACAGTCTGCAGCAGCCTCAAGGCATAAAAACAACCACGGTCCATAGTATGGGAAAACAACAGTCTGTTCTTGAACAGCTAAGCCAGCGGATAAGAATTACACAGGCCACACACAGTTCTTGAGCGTGAAATGGCCTCCTACAGGAAATCGTGGGTGATTGTGACCAACAGCTCCCAGCTTGTTGCATGAGTGACAGCAACGTAGAGCCACCAATCAACCCATGAGGAAAGGATTCTCCCACCCCAACCACAAATCCGCAGAGGAAACCACATGGGTAAGACCGGGAAAATCCTGTGCGTGAGCATGAGAAACTTCTGCTCCTGCGTGTGGATGAACAGCAAAATCGGGAGGTCATGAAATGGAGAGTGAAATCTCTGCGTGTGGATTAGCAACGTGAGGAAGGAACAGACTGTGGAGGTAGCACGTAGTGGAGAGAGTGCCTGGGTGTTTCTTGTTGGTGGAGTGTGCGTGTGGGTGAGGACTGACAGTCCTACCACCTCACTCCCCAAAACAATTAACTACCTCAACCACCACCAACCTTTCTTAATGAAAGTGGTTGGAATATGACAAGGGAAGAAGACACATGGATTTTCACCCTATTGGCCAAAGTTGGAAAAATTCCCCCACATCCTTATCCTTGTGAAAATCATGCCCCTTTCTCATTTTAGTTGCCGCGATCATAGCTGGTCGGGTTCATTTAATTAATTATGATGCATATTTACATGATGACAAACATAATGTATGCCACATGCCCCGATATACCATCGGTGACAAATTCAAATCCAAAACATAACATAACCAATCAATGGTGGGGCCTTGGCCTTTAGCTCCGCACCATGATCATTTAATATATACATCATGTACATCTAATGCAACAGGGTCAAAACCGGGGCATTACAAGTAAATATTGCATAACAAAATATTTTGCATAAACTTGTAAGATATATAAGGATGAATTGTTTAAGTGGAATATTCACAATAATTTAAAGATCAATAATTTGAAGCTTTAGAGATTAAAAAAAATTAAGGATATTGGTTTTTCCCTAAAGAGGAGTTGCAATGAGAAAAGGACGAGTTCAAAAAAGACAAAGAATATGCATTTGCTAGTGAAAGATCATGCATGCAAGGATAAAACTTGTAATCCATCTACCATTAACTAAAAATCTCTCATTAATTTTAAAAATAAAAGATTCAATTTTAAGGCTAAGGAAACATGGCCATCCTTGGTAGAGTCAAGAATAAAACAAAAAGGAGGATTAAAGGGTAATTGAAGTGAAGAAATTCTTAATAGGGAAGTGGTAATGTCCATAAATCCCATAGGGAAATAAAATGGCATTCAACCATCAAAGAAGGTAAATCTTCTTGAGTGATATGCTTTGATCCTATTATGGGTCCATCTAAATCTATACCATATGATAATTTCAATTATCTTACTAAATGTAGATATTGTTCGAGGTCTAGAAAGGGAGACAAGTCATTCGAGGAATGGAGTGGGGAAGGGTTCCTAGTGTTGGATCCAATAAAGGGTTTTTCCTCCTCATAAGCTGGAAGAAACTCCTTTCTCTAGCATGCTCAATAAAAATCCATGATAGAATACAAAAAGGGAAACAAATTTAATTAAATGGGTTCTTAAAGAAATATATTCCCCTATTAGGGTGAATAAATTATTACCTTATCCCTAAATATAAAAGGTTTGGGAAATCCATCTAAAATTATTGCAATAGTAATCCTGGTTGAGTTAGATAGAGTTGTTGTGATCCTATTACAAGAGACCATGGGAGAAGGAAAGAAGATGCTATTCTCTTTAAAACTAATAATGGAGTGGAATTTTTTTTAGATGTACACGTTGCAAGAAACTACGAAAGGATTTAACCAAGTGGAGTAAAATTATGCCCTTACTAAACTCATCTTTCTTTTTATTAGGTATATAGACAAAATTCTAAGCACAAGAGTTCAGATAGAAAATTGCTATGATAAATTACTATAGTCCATATGAAAGAAGGAAAACATTTTGGGAGGATTTGTTTTCTTTGCACTATATCAAGAATGAAAGGGTGATTATAAGGGGATATTTGAATTTTACTCTAAATATATTTAAGGTGTGGGGAGTCAGAAAGATTGGGCATGTTGGCACATTTCTTTAATTATAAGATAGAAGAAGAGGGATTTGTGGATGTGGAGGCAATAAATATTATGCCTACCTGGAGGAACAATAGAACATGAGAAGCACGGGATTTAAAAAGACTTGGTATATTTCTAGTGATAAAAAATATAATGAGTGAATAAGATAAAGTCATATATTGCTTGGGGGGCGGGGAGTTGTTTTGGAGAAAACATTCATATGGCTTGAGGTGGACCACAACAGAGAAGATGACACCAGAAATCACATCCATTCTCAAATATGCTAGATAAATTAAAGAAGCTAACAATTAAAGGATAGAGTCCATACCAACCAGATGTTCGAAGAAGACCATCGTTGAGTCCGCGATCAAATGCTTGTTCCCTACACTTTTCCCTCAACAACAAATATATATCTAAGCATATAAAATATACTAAATTTTAGCATTCAAACTAGCATAATCCATTGAAACATGTATAAAGAAAATACACCCACGGATACAAATATAAACATTTGCACATGAAATTTGGACGAGAAATGGGTATTTCTATTAATATAAAAACAAAGATACAATGTGACAACTTCTTTCGGAAACTCGTCGGAACCGAGAAACCAAGTTCCTCCACCTGGGCCTCCACCACTTCAATCCTCCATAGCAAGGAAAGATCACAAAGAAAATGGAGGGATTTGGAGATGAATATAAAGAGTTCTTTCAACAAGGATAAGGGGATAAATAATCAAGCATATGAAAATGGGGCAAAAGTTTGCTATAGTTTCCTTACTATCAAATTTTCTCCTCCTTCAATGCTTCACAATGCCTCAATATATATCCCTCATATGGGAGTTCAAGGGTCAAACTGGAGTGTTTCCAAGCATATGGAAGGCCATGGATCAAGCTATTTGTTACTTGATAAGGACAACTCTAAATATTTTTTTGTTTTTTAGCACAAAACCTGATGTACATGGGATGTAATGGTGCAAGTTGTGTATATATAGGCTACATAACTATTGACCCGCGTGTGTCTTCAAAAATGTATTTTCTAGGGTTAAACTAAAGCATCATTGTTATACTAAGTAAGGGGCCTACAGTGAGCCTGCATAGGTGCAAAGGGAATGCCAACAAGGCATGATGAATAAGGTGTGGAAAATCATGTTATAACAAGTGTCACCTAATTTGTGAGGTCAAATGGACACACGATGGCTGAAATACATTATAACAGTCCCAAAAGTGGAGTGGTGAAGATCCAAGTGAAAGAACTAGCCACTCGTCAGGATAATACAATGATAACTATGCATACATGACTGCAGGTCTGGATTATATATAGTAGTCCCAGATACATATAAGTACAATGGCCATGAATAGTGATAATGGACATATGTCATAAGTTGTCACAACCACGTGCAATACACAGTGAAGTCCAGTCTCCATATTGAATGAAGACTTTTGGTACATGATAAGGTACACTTCTCTAATATGGGAGCTGAAATAACATAGGAACTATCATGGTCAAGGTAGTAGCATATATGAAATGCCACCATAATATGGGGTCTTCTACACAAATCACTGATGGCACAGGTCCCATCGCGTGAATAAAGGTGTTGAGGTCAAACATCATGAAACATCATCTGATTACCAGTCATTGATGTATATCACTAACATATACGATACAACCCATCGATTATGAAAATGGGTTCCAAGGTACAAAGTGCATTCAACAAGCACGAATAAAGGTGATGAGGTCGAACACTTGACAAATCCATAAAGCAGGAAGCATTGATGTATTCCAAATTTGTGACTGGTGAGAGGACTTGCCACTGATGACTACAAGTCTCAAGGAACTTAATTGATTATCAACCACAATTCCAGAACAAATGATTTCA
This sequence comes from Pseudotsuga menziesii, assembly GCA_001517045.1. Classification (NCBI taxonomy): domain Eukaryota; kingdom Viridiplantae; phylum Streptophyta; class Pinopsida; order Pinales; family Pinaceae; genus Pseudotsuga; species Pseudotsuga menziesii. The sequence goes on from LPNX010775513.1 coordinate 122,135, forward strand.
AGTCAATGGAATGGAATCCACTGGAAGGAGAACATTAAGGAATCCCCCATCAACATGTTGATGTATTTGTAACTTCAGAAGATATTCTGATTTATATTATCATTGTATGTTGTTGTACCCCCATTGGATATGTGTTTACCTCCTTGCGGGATGTCTTAATTGTGTCTAGACCTTAAGGTGAAACCTTCGTTGTAAGTTGGGGTAATAGTACCCAGTGTAACATCATGTAATGTCTATTCAGAGTCTCTCTAGGAGAAGTCGACCCTGTTAGGGAAGATAAGTGGTCCCTAGTCTTATGTTTGTCCAGTCACTTAAAAGGTATAATGTTGGGGCTCGGACCTTGTAAGTCCTTAATTTTGGAAACTCCGCGGTTTTGGTGCGAAGCTTGTAAGCGGAGTTGCGACCCAAAATAGTCTTAGGGGTGTCGGGGTTGGGTCAAAGCCCCTCTTTTTGTAAATGTCCCAAGGTTTGCGGGTACCCATGGTTTAAGCCCATGGTATTGTAATGGTGCACTTGTATAAATAGGCACTTATGTAAAGGAGTCAGGTTAGGATTTTCAAGGTTTTATTATGATGATAATTTGATGCGAAGAGACTAAGACCTATTTTAGGGTTTTAAGGTTAAGTCCCAACTGTGTGCATGGACGACCTCTGCAGCTGAGTGCGCAGAGGGTTTTTAGGGTTTAAGAAGAAAGGTCAAGTCCCAACTGTGTGCATGGACGACCTCTGCAGCTGAGTGCGCAGAGGGTTTTTAGGGTTTAAGAAGAAACGTCAAGTCCCAGCTGAGTGCGTGGACGACCTCTGTAGCTGAGTGCGCAGAGGGTTTTGTAAGAAAGATTCTACAGCTGAGTGTGTAGCTTTGGGTGACTGAGAAGATCTGCAGCTAAGTGTGTAGCTTTGGGTGACTGAGAAGATCTGCAACTGAGTGCGCAGATCAGAAATGTGTGTTTGTAAAGAGTTGAATATAAACGCAGTTCTGTGGACGTAGCCCCTACACTGGGGGTGAACCACGTATATCTTGTGTTGTGGTGGTTCTTTTATGTTGTTTCTGTTATGTTTTTTTATGCATTAATAACTAGATGAATGATAAAGTAATATAAATACTAATTATTAACTTCGCTGTGAATTCCCAGTTAAGGGTTAAGCAAGAAACTGTCTTTTATCTAAACTGCGAAGCTATTTAAGTGAATGTCGAAGCTCTGTGTTGCATGATTATTATTTGTTAAGGATAAAGGTACATTAATATCCCTCTTTTGCCTGTAGAAACCTAATTCTGTGGCACCCCATAGCTATTTCGGGTGAGACTGCAACCTGTTCGCAGGTTGTTACCGAAAGGGCCAACACTGTGGGTCTTTTTGTTGGTGCGAAGATAATAGTATAAGAACCTGGGTCTGCCCTAAGCCCAACAAATTGGTTCTGTTTCCAGTTGAACAGTATCTGCTTTAAGAGGGATCTACGTCATACCTGGAGGGCTATGTTTTGGAGGCCCTCAGTAAAATAAATTAGTGACTGGGTTGAAGCTACCTATCTGAAATTTGCTGAACAAGAAAATAAGGATCCTTGTCGTAGCTCAGATGACTTCTTACAAAGGTACATTTTTACTGATATTTATGAAATTTTCTTTGGTAGTATCCACATAGAATTGCACCAGTGGCTATCCAGGTTGACAGAAAGAAAGACAAACTTCAAGGAAGATCAGTTTCCTGACTGGACCCCAGAAAGAATTAATATATTGAAAAGGGTGAACAACGCGATATCACGAGCTATTGATTTCTGGACAACGCGAACCCTTGAAGCATTTGTGACAGAGTTCGCCATCGACACACATACTTCTTTCAGCGAAGCTGAACGATAGTTTTTCAAAGGACCAAGGGGTAAGTACCTAAATTCCTTTAGTCTGAAAATTAAAATGCTCTTGGCTGAGAAAGGAATATTGCTTATAGAATCAGATTGCTAGATTCATTGCTACTAACCTATGTTTGGAAGTGAAAGTGACTTCGACGAGCAAAGTGGTTTGCTGTGAAGCGGTAAAAGCTACAAGAGAAATCTTGGATCCTATACCCCAGGATAGAATATTGATTATACCCCATTAAGTCCAGAAGAATCTGAATCTGAAGAAACCCCTTTTTTTAGAAACCCTCCAATAACTCTGCAGTGAAGATCTGTTATCCCTGAGAACCCGTCGCAGTATGAAAGCAACCCTAGCCCGAGTAGTCCTGTCGCAGGTCAGTCTACCCCAGTAAATTCCCCCCCTCCTATTACCAGTCTTCCCCCTTCTCCTCCTCCCCCTCCTCCCCCCGCTAGATCCACTATGGCCCATATGAATGATGATATCAAGCTCCCAGTCTTTAAAGGAACTGGATCAGAGGATCCAGAGCAGTTTTGGTTCTTATGCGAAGCTGTTTGGACTGCTAAGAATATTATGGATCAAAATACCAGAAGAGCGCAGCTGGTCACTACTTTCAGAGACCGAGATTTGACTTGGTTTATGAAGTTTTCCAGTACTCAAAACCATGTCTTGGCTGATATTAAAACAACAATGATCAAAGAATTCAAGAAGCCTAAATCAGAGTCACAGTGTATAACTAAACTGAAATAAATTTAGCAGAAGCGAGGTGAATCAGTTTGGGACTTTGATCAGAGGTTCAAGGTTATGTTGGATCAAGTTAGATTCACTATTGTACCAGCGCAGCATAAAGAATGGTTCATTGCAGCACTATTACCTCATATCAGGACTCCACTTATGCAACAGAAGATTGCTGATCAGCAAGAAGCTTTGGAAATTGCTATGAAACTTGAAACCGCTCCTGTCGGAGACAATTCTGGCATAGCCCCAATACAAGCATAGTTAGCAGAAATGGCTTTGGAGCTACGTGATATGAAAAAAGGGAAATCTCTTAGAGAAGAGGTTTGGTGTACACGATGTAAGACAGAAGGTCACGACAAAGAACAATGTCCTGCGTTAAGAAATTACCTGAATACTGGTGCGCCAAACCCGTTTAACCCTAATGTTCTATATTGTGAGATCTGTAGAACAACTGGCCAGCATCAACCTGAAGACTGCTATCTGCTGCAGAGATATGTTTAAGTACCTAAGAATCCCTATTGCAAGTTATGTAAGTCAGTTGGACACAATGAATATGAATGTCGCAGCTTTGACCTCATGAGAGAGCGAACTTATGATGCTTATAGGGTACAAAACGATGCACAAGGCAATGATGGATATGGTTACCGTGTTCAAGGTAATCTCATAGGTCGTGGTCATGGTGGTATGCCTGGAAGAGGTCGCAACCAGGTTATTTGCTATAACTGTAATCAGGCAGGACATGTAGCTAGAGACTTTCAGAACCCAACTACGACATGTCGATATTGCAGAGCAGTAGATCATGTCATTGAGCAATGCCCACAGTTGATAGCCAAGATACAAGAAAGAAATGGCCCTCCTACTCAGAATGTTCAAATGATTACTATAGAGAAAAGACCTGTCCCAGCCATTAACGTTGTTACAAGGAGTGGAGCTACGATGCAAGTGCAGAATAAGGACAAACATCCTGACAAGGCTTGGGTCCACAAGACCCCAGAGAAAATTCCAGCCTTCGATGTTGGAAGAGAAAAAGGCACATTTATGGAAGCCAAAAAAGACTTTACTAATCCGAGAATATCAGTAGCAACTACGGAACAGCATCAACAGCAGTTACAGCCCCAAGAAGCTTCGTCGAATCAAGTAAGTACCCTGACATAATTTTTACAGAGTTGTATGAAGCTATTAAGAAATCAGAATGCTTTGAATGAGTTACAGAAAGTTATTGCGTCTTGCGAACCTCAGCAAAGCTCTAGTAAAGAAAAAATTGTTAATAGAGTTAGAAGGACTGGAAGAGAAATGAGATTGCATGCTCAAATATGAGATTATGACATGACTGATATCATTTTAGACCTGGGATCAGAAGTGAATGTCCTAACTAGGCAGACTTGGGAACAAATGGGAAAACCTACGCTTGCATGGTCCCCTATACAGTTGAGATTATCCAATCAACAGAAGATTGTGCCCTTAGGAAGATTCCCTATTGTACCAGTGGATATTGATGGAGTCAGTACCCTAGCAGATTTTGAAGTCATTGAAATAATTGATGATAGCAACCCCTATCCAGCCTTGCTAGGAATTGAATGGGAAATAGACAATTCTGCAGTAATCAACCTTAAGAGCAAACAGATGACTTTTGAAGGAAAAGGCTTGAGAGTCATAGTACCCTTGGACCCTTCTCAAGGAGAAAGGTACACAAAACCAGTAAGAGATGAAGATCATGATGTTTTGGATCATATCTACAACATCACAGCTAAAGAAGAAGACTATGTTAACCCTACTGCTGAAGGTATAATGGATTGGCAGTGTGATAGTTCTTGCATGACTGATTCAGATGAAGGATTAGAGAATTGGCAGAATAGACTTTATGAGATACATGGACATCGATGTGCAAGAATTACCAAGTCTCTCAGATGGCTTGGATCACAGACAAGAGTCTTACCTATTTTTGATGGCTTGACAGACCCAGAAGATTTTATTGTACACTTCTCAAAGCAGGTACTAGATTCACAGAAAATGGAGACTCTAGATTCAGTATTTAGAGCCACAGCTACCAGATGGTGGAATGGTCATAAAAATTATATTCATAGTTGGAATTCTTGTCAAAATTTTCTTCGCCTAAGATTCATGGATCAACCTCAGGACATGCGAAGCAAATTTAATGGTAAGACTAGCCCTCAGGAACATTTAGAGCAGTGTTACGAAGCATGGAAGCATGTACCTTGTGAAGAATGGGTACATAAGTTTATACACACTCTGGAACCTGTAGCAAAGAACTGGTATGCGGAGGTGGAACTTCGCCATGGCACTGTAAGTTGGGATAGTCTTGTTGATATTTTTGTGCTCACATTTTCTATTAATGAGGTTTGCCCTGTTTTGGACGCAGCTATTAGGCTGATCCATACTAAGGTGTTTGATGATAAAGAAATAGTAGAGTACCAACCTGATTGGAAGGAACAAGAAGCTAATGCAGTAGAATTCTATAACCTCGCAATTGACGAGGATGATGACCCGCGCAACATTAATATTCCTGAGTCAGAAGGACACTGCGAAGTACATGGACTAGCAGTCGAATCACCTGAAGTAACTCAGTCTTTGAAGATAAGGAAAGTAAACATTGGATCAGAAGAAATTCCTAAGTACGCTACCATTGGAGATTATTGGGACGAAGAAATGGTGAGCAAAGTGACTGAACTTCTCCATGAGTATCAGGACTTATTCCCGTCAAAGTTCTCAGAAATGAAAGGTATCCTTGGTGATATAGGAGTGATAAAAATCCCTTTGAAAGCTGATGCGAAGCCTGTGAAGCAGTGCCCTTATAGGCTGAACCCTAAGTATAAATAAAAAGTCAAGATGGAGCTAGATAAGATAATCGCTGCAGGAATCATTAAGGCTGTGGAAGACATTCTGTCGCGGGTCGACGCTCGAAGCTCTGTTAAAGCCGGTGTCAAGAAGTGTCGAAGGTCCTTATTGTGGCGCAGCCAAAGTTACTGGTTGTGCCGAAGAAGGAAAGGTGTGTCGGAGCTTAAAATGCGACCGTTGGAAAAAATCAGATTTGGCGGCGCCGGTACGTTAACTGTATTAACTGCCTGTAATTATGAGATTTTGGGAAATCTACCGCCGTTTGGACAAGATCTCTGTCAGATTTGGTGTCTTCAATGCACAGTTATGGCATATTTGGTCGTTGGATTCTATAAGAAGACACCCAGGCCTACGAATTTTGCATTACACATTTTCGTGAGTTTTACAGTTCAATCCATGTTAGCTGCTCACAAAGTTCAGGAATTGTTGAGAGAATTCAGACAGAGGGGTCTGTAGAACCTTATGAGCAACCCACCTACATATGCACCCCGCGAAAAGACTCCCCCAGCACCGACTCAACCAATTCAGACACAATCTACCAGGAAGAAGTTTAAACCAGAAGTACGCTCTAAGCGAAACAAAGACAGACACAATCCATCAGGAAAGACACCGGAGGAACCCGAGATGAATCCTTTTGGTTCAGCAGAGCTCCCATCTAAAGGTTTTGAAGACTTCAGTGAGGATGAGAACACTGCACCGCAGCATCCACCATATCTTCAGCCTATTTGACCAGGAGTGCAACCACCTCGGTGGATAGCCAAGTTCACATCACGCACCCCTTCACTGCCATAGGGTGTGCAGTTGGTCGAAACAATGACAAGAAAAATCGACCAGCTCAAATACGCAGACCATGATACTAATGATTGTGGGAAGTTTCCAAAGTTCACACCTGGAACATACTTACACTCTGTCCACTATCCGGAGACTGGAGCGACGTTACTGGAAGTGAAACAGTGGGCTGCTGGCTTGGAGCAAGTTGGCTTGTTGAAGATGCTCAATGTCCCCCAATTTGGTCACAGCACGCAGGTGACCGTGGTGGTCAAGCAGCTATTGGCGTTGGTGCATGATGGGCACCTATGGATAGGAGACCAGAGAATTCCTATTAATGGAGAGCTAATTCATAGGATCACAGGCTTGTCGAAGGAAGGGCCTGATCCTAGAATTGAATTTGTTTCAAAACAAGAGGATACGAAGCTGGCACAAAGCATGAAGGACCACTTCGGCCTGATGAAAGGAAAGCGAGGGTATCAAACCTCGACAATTTAGCACCAGAACATTCGCTTCACCACAGAGCTCTTAGCATGCAAGCTAATGCGAAAGTGCAGACCGAATGAAGTACCTGCCCCCATTGTCAGTATTGCTGTGAACTGTGCCGAAGGCTACAGTTACAAATGGGAAGAGTACATTTCTAAGGAATTCCTTGAAGATTTCCGCAATTCACAGGAGAAAGGTAGACCCTTTCACTATTCATGGTTGATAGTGCTTATTACACTGGTAGGATGGAAAGAACCTAGCGAGGTGCAGTTTGTTGATGTGCCTCCGCACATGCCTGGGGCAGCAAGGTACGCATCTCTTTGGGTTTCACAGGATAAATCCCTACAGCAGATGACGAACTATGTGTTTGCCTTTTATGCGATGAGTATCTCATATGAAATCCTAAAAACACCTCGGCTCAGTAAGGAGCTATTTTCTCAATATGCGGGAGTGGCCGACTTCAAGGCCGACATGCACAATGTCTTCATCCAGGCCCGTGCAGATGATAAACATGCATGCTGAAAGTTTCCATATGTGGTGACCCAAGAATACATCATCACAGTAGTTCAGCAGTGGTCGGCTAAATGGATGAAGGACACAGGGACAAAGCCCAACATTCCAGTCCCTCTAGTCACCAATGTGGGCGTAGGCCCTAGTCAGACGCAGCAGAATGACCCACTTGAAGAAAGTGAAGAACAAAGTGAGTCGCAGCAGAGTGAAGGTGACCAGGGTGGAGATAGCGAAGCTGATGAAGAAGAAGAAGAATTGGTCAAGACCATCTCCGACCCCAATCGCCCAGATAAGCACAAGTCTCCAGAGGTAGAGGAAGTGACTAAGCCTCAGTCCAGAAAGAAAGCTAAGGCGTCAAAGGAAAAGAATATCGTCGAAGAGCCTGTCGTGACGATGGAAGAGCTTGATCAAGCTCTGACGAAGTCCATAGAAGTATTAACCAACAAATGGTCACATTTTGCAGCTACGCACCTTAATGCGTTCACTACCGTAGCGCAGCGAATTGCAGAACTGAAGTAGTCAGCAGAAAAATCAGCGACTGGCACTGCAGCAAGCAGTGCCCCAGTAGGCGCGCATCCAGATACAAGACAATGGCTAGCCAGAGATAACAGAGGATAAGTGCCAAGTGCATCCCTCATAATAATTGATGCATTAGTGCCCCAGTAGGCGCGCATCCAGATACAAGACAATGGCTAGCCAGAGATAACAGAGGATAAGTGCCAAGTGCATCCCTCATAATAATTGATGCAGCATCTCGCTCGTAGATGAGCATGACAGTTGGGATAGATTACACCAAGTTGTCTATGTCGAAGCTGCATCTTTGTCAACTGGAAATCATGAATGAGATCCAAGCATGAGACAGCTACTCACAAATACAGTTAGAGAATACCACGAAGCAAGGCGAGGGCCTCGTAGCGCAGTTGGAAGAAGCTGAGCAGAAGAAGAGGGAAGCAGAAAACAAGTGGACTACGCTAGCGCGAGCATTGGATGAGGCGTGTCGGAGTCTCCCTGACTTCGACATACAAGCTGAAGAAGAACCGGAGTAAAGAATCATCAAGCTGAAAGACTATGCACAATAGTCTCGAAGCCTGATAGAGAAGATGAAAGCAGAACATGAGGCTTAGATTGTGGAGCTTCAACTTCGCATCATCCCTGAGAGTCCACCAGAGGTCAAGGAACAACATCGCAAAGATATTCAGGCCTCTGCAACAAAGATCTTAGATCTTGTGAGCAGTGCAGCAAAGCTGCTAGATGAAAGCGTCAAGGCCTGGACAAACTTGCAAGACAACCTAGAAGTGGAAAATCTGCAAGAAGCCATCAAGCAGCGATAGACCGAGCTGGATGCAGTCAAAGCAGAGATCAAGACATTGCCTCCTATGCAGAAGATGCTTAAGGTAAAGCAGAGTAATGAGCTCCAGCAAGAAATTGAGGCATGCAGAAGGAAAGAAACACTATTGGTGAACTCTGTCCAACCCCTTCTTAACGAGGCCTTGGAGTTGAGCACCGCTGCGGAAAACCAGCTCAAAGTTCTAAAGGAGTATGATGCATTTGCACAGGAAAAGGCCAGCGAAGCATCAGCAGTAACATTGCAGGAGATAGTGGAGAAAGAGCAAGCAGCCGACGATATCATGCATGGCCTCAACAAGTAGTTTACTATCTTCGCCAACAAGATTCTCCCACCAGACAAGCAGCAGAGTGTCCCGATATGGGACACTGGTGAGTATTAGGGGCCTGTTGGGGCTCAAACCTTGTAAGTCCTTAATTTTGGCAACTCCGCTATTTTGGTGCAAAGCTTGTAAGCGAAGTTGCGACCCAAAATAGTCTTAGGGGTGTCGGGGTTGGGTCAAAGCCCCTCTTTTTGTAAATGTCCCATGGTTTGTGGGTACCCATGGTTTAAGCCCATGGTATTGTAATAGTGCACTTGTATAAATAGGAACTTATGTAAAGGAGTCAGGTTAGGCTTTTCAAGGTTTTATTATGATGATAATTTGATGCGAAGAGACTAAGACCTATTTTAGGGTTTTAAGGTTAAGTCCTAGCTGTGTGCATGGACGACCTCTGCAGCTGAGTGCGTAGAGGGTTTTTAGAGTTTAAGAAGAAAGGTCAAGTCCCAGATGTGTGCGTGGACGACCTCTGCAGCTTAGTGCGTAGAGGGTTTTTAGGGTTTAAGAAGAAAGGTCAAGTCCTAGCTGAGTGCGTGGATGACCTCTGCAGCTGAGTGTACAGAGGGTTTTGTAAGAAAGATTCTGCAACTGAGTGCATAACTTTGGGTGACTGAGAAGATCTGCAGCTGAGTGCGCAAATCAGAACTATTTGTTTGTAAAGAGTTGAATATAAACGCAGTTCTGTGGATGTATCCCCTACACTGGGGGTGAACCACGTATATCTTGTGTTGTGGTGGTTCTTTTATGTTGTTTCTGTTATGTTTTTTTATGCATTAATAAGTAGATGAATGATAAAGTAAGATAACTGCTAAGTATTAACTTCATTGTGAATTCCCAGTTAAGGGTTAAGCAAGAAACTGTCTTTTATCTAAACTACGAAGCTATTTAAGTGAATGTCGAAGCTCTGTGTTGCATGATTATTATTTGTTAAGGCTAAAGGTATAGTAATATCCCTCTTTTTCCTACAGAAACTTGATGCTGCGGCACCCCATAGCTGTTTCGGGTGAGACCGCAACCTGTTCGCAGGTTGTTGCTGAAAGGGCCAACACTGTGGGTCTTTTTGTTGGTGCGAAGATAATAGTATAAGAACCCGGGTCTGCCCTAAGCCCAACATATAAATAGGATCTCCTCTCCCTCATTTATACACACATCACACTCTCAAGTTCGCATGAGAGAGAGAGAGAGAGAGAGAGAGAGAGAGAAAGGAGGAGAGATGGATAGTTGTTGAATACTTCTTATTATTGGGTTTGATAATCTTACTATTCTGAGGAAGTTTGTGGGATTTTCTCTTTTATGGTTTCCGCAGTGAAAGTATTTGTGTCTCATGTATCTTTTATATCTTATGCATCTTGTTGTACTTGTTATTATTTTAGATAAAGATCCTGGATAACTAATCATATCTAAAGAAAAACAAAAATGGTATCATAGCCTCTCTGAAAGAAGGAATTATATGACAGTGAAAACTAGGGTTTCCTAGTTCAAGGTGTTCTCTCCACAGATCATTAAGAAAAGAGAGACAGGATAACTCGCCTCAGTAGGGTGCATATTTTGGTCGAAGCAGTTTCAAATTTGAAGAAGTTTCATTTTTGACCTTGTCATTATTGCCGAGAGAAACTAGGGAATCAAGTTTAGAAGGCTTCCCACATCAGTTTTCAAAAAGTAACCTTGCTAAGAAACACACCTCAAGGAGGTGCATCTTTCTGTCCAAAAGAATTCCCAAACTCAAAGTTTGGAAAATTATGGTTTCTTTGACAAACCCTAGGTCATCCAGCTCTGAAACGAGGTCGGCCACCTCAAATTGGAAAGATCTAAGTCTTTTCTGTTTCCCTTTGAGGTTCTCATTTGAAAAGATAGCTCATCATACTCAGCTCAAGGACAAGCTTGGAGGGGATGATAACTTCCAAGCATGGAAGTATAGAATCTCTCTAATCCTTGAAGAAAATGACTTCGATCAGTTTATCACTAGAGAAGTTCCAGAACTAGAGGGAGATGAGGCTAAGGTTTCTCATAAGAGAAGCATGGCTAAGGCCAAGAGAATCATTGCAGATTCTATTAAGGATCATCTCATCCTTCATGTGTCTTCATTCAAGACATCGAAGAAACTATATGATGCTTTGACAAATATGTTCAAAGGAAAGAACATCAATCAGAAGATAACTTTGAGGAACAAGTTGAAGAATGTGAAGATACAGAACTCCGAGACTATACAGTCTTACTTCACAAGGGTTTCTCAAACCAAAGAACAACTTAAAGCAGTTGAAGAGAATGTCAAAGAAGGGGAAATTGTAATGACTACCTTAAATGGTCTTCCTAGATAATGGGACTCATTCATTTAAGGGATTTGTGTGGGAAGGAGGTTTATCTCTTTCAACAGACTCCGAGAAGAATGTGCACAAGAAGAAGCTCGACTCTTGACAAGATAAGAGAATATGGGGGCAACTGAAGATCAAGCTCTCATAGTTCACACCAGGAAGAACTTCAAGAAGAAAGAGAAGAAGGAGAAATTTCATCACAACAACAAGAAGGACAAGAAACATAAGAATACCAAAAGAGATACTTCAAATGTTCAATGCTACACTTGTGATGAAAAGGGACATTTTGCAAGAGATTGTCCCATTAGGAAAAAGAGACACCATGCTCATATTGCCAAAGAAAATGAAACAACAAACAAAACATTTAGACAAGAGAAAAGGGTATATTCGTAGGAGAAAAGGACCAAGCTTGATCCTTCTAGGAGGAAGGGTATATTCGTAGGATACAGTGATACATCAAAGGCCTGCCGAATATACTTCCCAAGATTCAAGAATATTGACATCAGTAGAGATGTAAACTTTGAATAAGATTCGACATACTTCAGATCCACGAGGACACCTATCCAAGAAGTCGAGGAACCTGAAGAGATGAGAGTCTGAGATAAGGAAATTGGAGAAGCAATTCCAGAAGTTCATGACATGACGAAACCATAAGAGCTGATAGAGACAATCCTCGAGAATGACTCCCATAAGAGGAAACCAATATGGGAACGGGAGCTCAACCGAGAAGCTGGAAGGTATGGTGCTCCAGATGGAATACATAGAGAGAGAAAGAGGGAAAATACCTACAATAACTATGTGGCAGTGATATGTGAATTCATTGACAAAGAACCTTTCACCTATGAAGAGGATACAGAAAAGAAAGAATGGAAGGATGCTATGATCGAGGAATAATTGTAGATCATGAATAATGATGTTTGGGAGATAGTTCTGAGACTGAAAAAGAAGTTTGTCGTGAATTCAAAGTGGATCTACAAGATCAAGCATGTTGCAGATGGAAGCATTGAGAAATACAAGACAAGATTCATAGCATGAGGCTTCTCACAGAAAGAAGGCATAGAGTGCGAAGAGACATTTGCACCTGTGGAAAGGTACACTTCCATTAAGACCATACTTGCATTGGCAGCAGTTGTGAAATGGAAAATATTGAGATGGATTTCAAGGAATCTTTCTTAAATGGTGTAGTCGAGGAAGAAATGTACATGGAACAACCACTAGGATTCGATACACATGACATGAAGACCCATGTGTGCAAATTGAAGAAGGTTGTGTATGGATTGAAACAAGCACTAAGGACATGGTACGACAAGATGGATAGCTTCCTGATGAGCTTGGGATTTACCAAGAGTAAAGCGGATTCCAACCTCTAATTCAAGATGGAAGATGGAAGACCAGTGATACTCATGCTATATGTCGATGACTCATTTCTAACAAGTGATGAGGAAATCATTAAAGATGCAAGGAGGATACTTGCTACAGAGTTCGAGATGAAATACCTAGGTATGATGCACTACTTCTTAGGAATGGAGGTGTGGCATAGTGCAGATGGGATTTTCCTTGGTTAAGGAAGTATACAATACAATGGAGATTCTGAAGAGATTTGAAATGTTGGACTGCAAGGAAATAACCACACCTATGGCATATAACTTGAAGCTACTGAGTGATGCTTCATCTGAGTTGGTTTATGCCACGATGTATCATCAGATGATTGGCTCATTGATGTATCTAATGAATACGAGACCAGACATATGGTTTGCAGTGAACACCATGAGCTAGTTCCTGATGGATCCGAGACATGTTCACCTAATAGATTCAAAGCATGTTCTGAGGTACCTAAAAGGTATGCGAATCAGAAGATTAACCTACATGGTTATGTTGATTCAGATCAGGCAAGTAACGCCACTAACAGGAAGAGCACCTCAGGTTGCTTCTTCAATTTAGGATCTGGCATGATCTCTTGTTTTAATAGGAAGCAATCATGCATGGCGCTGAGTACAGCCGAGGCAGAGTACGTTTTCTCTTGCTTGGCTAGTTGTGAGGCAGTGTTGCTGCAAAATATACTGTCTTGCTTGTTTGATCTCCAGTTGGATGTGACTTGTATCTTTTGTGACAATCAGAGTTGTGTGAAGTTGTCAGAAAACCCAGTGTTCCATGACAAGTCAAAGCACATCGAGATCAAGTTCCACTATATAAGGTATATGGCACAGAGAGGAGCAGTGAATCTCCAGTATGTGGAAACAAAGGAGCAAATAGCCGATGTGTTGACCAAGCCTCTAGCTAGAGTGAATTTCAAGCAATTTAGAGAAAGACATGGTGTGATACAAATCAAGACTCCTCGAAAGATGGAGTGATGTGTTCTAGCATAGCTAGAGAGATAGTTTGTATGAGCATAACATCCTGTCGAAGATCATAGGTTTCTTAGACATAATCAATCATGTAGGTTATCCTTGGATAAGTCCTAGCGAAGATCATAGGTCATCCTTGGATTTAATCAGTCTTTATGTGTTTCCATGCTAGAAATAGCCGATGCATAATATCTCACATGGGAAATGAGACAGGTTGTTCGAGAAGGAAAAATCTTGGTGAAGCAGGATGCTCAGACACAATCAGTCATGTAGGTTGTCCTTGGATGTAATCAGTCTTGGCAAATCTCGCAGGTTATCCTTGGATGTAATCAGTCATGTGACAGGTTATTTGACTGTAAAAATATCCCTAGCATGATGCACAGGTTACTCGAATGTAATAATTCTTGTGGGTTTCCTAAGTGTAAAAATATACTTGGTTTGGTATGCAGGTTACTCAGATTTAATACGCCCTGAAGGTTGTATGAACGTAAAAGATCCTGGATGCAGGTTGTTCATATGTAAGTCCTTGAGGTTGAGTTGGAACGTAAACGGTCCTGATCAATCCTTACATACATATATCTATATATGTGTTCCCATGTTGAGATGATAAGGTCACGAAGCATGAGAGGTGCACCTAGGTGATTCTCCCTTTACTGGTAGAAGGCAGGTTGACCGTGCAGAGACATAATGCACTGAGTGTGCTCCTAAGCGATTCTCGCATAGTAGAAGCTGCAGGTTGTCTTAATGACGTGAAAATATCCTGGCTTACTCATATGGTTAAAGAACACAGGTGGTATGTATCTAAATCTTTGTTCTTTGTTTTGTTCTGTGCAGGACAAAAGAGATGATTTGGGTACGATGAGATGAAGGTAGGAGACATTGGTTATTGACGTGGCAATGTAAAGAAGTTCCTAACCATTCCTACGAGATGGCTTGCTTGAGATGTGATGAAGACCTGGATGAGGACTAGTCCTATACCCAGTCGAAAGAGGGTTGGCTCTATAGAAACTTTCGATGGCATATAGTACCATTTTATGATTGATAAGAAGATGATGATGGCAGTAGCTATGATGATGACTCTATGACTTTGTGATGATGACTCCATGATGAATACTTGACCAGATGTGTTGATCAATGTAGAAGAGAGGGAATACCTTCCTACTTAAGAGGGAGTGTTGATATATTTGTAACTTCAGAAGATATTCTAATGTATATTATCATTGTATGTTTTTGCACCCCCATTGGAGATGTGTTTTCCTCCTTGAGAGATGTCTTAATTATGTCTAGACCTTGAGGTACAATCTCCATTGTAAGTCGGGGAAATAGTCCCCATTGTAACATCATGTAATGTGTATTTGGATTCTCTCTAGAAGAATTCGACCTTGTTAGAGAAGACAAGTGGGGCCCAGTATTATGTCTAGCCAGTCACTTAAAAGGTATAAATAGGGAGGCGCTCACCCTCATTTATGCACACCTCACACTCTCAAGTTCGCATGAGAGAGAGAGAGAGAGACAAAGGAGGAGAGATAGATAGTTGCTTAATACTTCTTATTATTGGGTTTGATCATCTTACTATTCTAAGGAAGTTTGCGGGGTCTTCTCCTTGATGGTTTCCTCGGTGAAAATCTTTGTGTCTCGTGTATATTTTATATCTTATGAATATTCTTGTACTTGTTATTCTTTCAAATAAATATCCTAGATAAACTAATCATATCTAAAGAAAAACTAACACATCCAACATGAGGTGTCACGTCCCCATGCCTCCGACCAGCATAGAGGACGCGACCCAAACTTGAATCACAGCGGGCTAAGAGCCCCATGAACATGTACAGGCATAAAATTTCTGAAGCAAAATGCTAAAAGACAATGCATTGCAGAATAACATGCACAAATGCAATTGTTTATCATACACAGCGGAAGAAACATTCATTCATACAAGCATGTTCATCTCATAACAATTAACAGAAAGTAAGGTTGCAGAAGTAAAATAGCCAAGATCACTTATCTTATGAAAACTCCTTCTGCAACCAGCTACGTTGCTGCAACGTTCCACCCAACCATAGGCCAGTGTGCTCCTTAATCTCTCAGCAGCGCTGCCACCCCCGAGCTGGGCATGATTCTCCAAGGAATAAGGGAACTAGCAGGCTTACACATAGCCAAGGATACACAAAACACACAACCAAGCCAACAGAGTTGGGTTTATCAGGCCATTAGGGAGCTGGAGAAGGCAAATTGCTAAGCTGGTGAGCCCATTACAGAGCCAAGAACACCTACACCAGAACTAGTCTGACCTCTAAGACACCCAAACACACCCAACACAAGGAATCAGTCCCTTCTTTGCTACACAGTCCCTCAGGCCCTGCATTCCCTTCTAGTGCTATTCAGGGGCGATGGAGAAGAAGTCTAGCCCTCTAGCTCTGTTTGTGTGGTTTCCAGCCACCAGGTTTATCAAGCAATCTAAGCCAACATCCCAACATACACGGGGAAAACAGCAGTCTGTTTTCACAGTCGAGGCCGCTGAGGAAAAATGTATGCAGACCACACTTGGGGACGAATTTACAGTATCCTGACTGGGGCATATACAGCCACAATGCAGAACCCACAAATCAACCCATGAGTAAAGGACGGAGCCACACCATTCTCCAATTCATAAAGGAAAACTATTGCGTGGTTAAATCTAGCAAAATCCTGTGCGTGAAGACAAAAAACGGGAAAGAATCCATCTGCGTGAGAATGAACAACAATGGAGGGGACGCGAATTGCAAGCGCGTGAACGTTTTTGCATAGTCGTGGAGAGAGTGGAAAAATCCCTGCGTGAATGATGGCAGTCATTTTTTTTTTCCCATCCATAGTGAAGTCAACCATGGTGGAGTGTGCGTGTGGGTGAGGACTGACAGTCCTGCCACCCCACTCCCCAAAACAATTAACTGCCTCAACCACCAGCAGTCGATCTTAATGAAAGTGGTTGGAAAAAAACAGAGGAAGAAGACACATGGGTTTTTCTCTCATTGGCCAAGGTTGACAATTTCCCCACCCTTATCCTTGTGAAAATCATGCCCCTTTCTCATTTTAGTTGCCGCGATCGTAGCTGGTCAGGTTCATTAATTAATTACAGATGCGTATTTACATGACAACCAACATAATATATGCTGCATGCCCCGATATACAATCGGTGACAAATTTAAATCCAAAACATAACATAACCAATAAATGGTGGGGCCTTGGCCTTTAGCTCCACACCCTGATCATTTAATATATACATCATGTACATCTAATGCAACGGGGTCAAAACTGGGGCATTACATGAGGTACACAACAAGGCTAGATGATTTGAAAGAACTCGGATGAACAAGATGTACATGAACTAGTAACCACGTGCGACTATTGCACATACCAGATGCAATTAGCATGCGAAAGTGACCCTCTAAATAGAATCCAATGATGAAAAATATTGATAGAAGTGAGGAAACCACCAATAGGGTCTAATGGAATCCAAGACATGGCACGAATCCCAATGTGTGAATATATTTCTTGTTGTCGAACACAAGGGAAACCACATAGTCAACGACCAATGATGAAATGTCATTTGTTGAGTTCAAGGTCACCTACCAATGATGAAAGTAGGCCGAGGGTTCTAGGCAAGACCACAATTCTATAATGTACCAAGAGTGGCCAACATGCAGAGTCAAGATAACTTAGGAATGGATGACTCAGGCTAGACTTCCTTCGAACAAGGGTGTGCGGAAGATGGAGACACCTAGGCAACATAGAATCAACTATGCAAATTGGGACAAATCTATCACACAGTGTTAGAATAATTAACCCATAGTTAGCTACCTTGGACATTAATTAATCCATTTTTGTCTTATTTGCCTAGTTCCCAATATTCCACTCTATGCAAGTTGTCTTCCACATGTCCTAGAAGTCAAACTTTCTAAAACTAAGTCATGGAGTGCTTGGGAAACCTCCTAGAAACCATATTTAGCAGTTTTGATTTATTCCAGATCATCCCTAGTGCATATCTGCTTTTTCTGCTAAGTTGCCTGCTTTATTGATATTTGAGGCAAAAGGGAAAGTAAGACTAGGTGTAGTTCACTTGTTTTTTTCCCTCATCATCCTCCATTATTTTATCCTAATAAAATCATGTATGAGTTGTCTTTCCATCACCTATTATCTTTCCTACTTGAATTTGCCAATTCGTGAGCTCCTAGGTAGATTTGGAAACTGCTTTATGCACCTATGGGGGATTTGACTAGATTTAGTAAACCTGCTTTTGACTATTTCAAATGGTATCCTTATGAATTCGAATCTCTCATGTAATTATATATTGCAGTAGCCTATGACTTCATAAGGTTGGCTATTGTACACTTATTCAATACAGATTACTGTTATGCTCCAATTTCAGTCTCCTTTGTGTGTAAATTTGCATGTTTGATTAGCAATTTTGTGAGTGCAATTGTTCTATCACTTGGGTTCAATTTCCACATGGTATCAGAGCCTTTGTAGATCGATTTCTCTCCTTCCATATTTCTATTGTAGGTTCGAAATCTTGACTGAGGGCATTCTGTTGGTTGAAGGCCACAGTTCAGAGCTATGGATCAATCTCAGAAGATCATCTTGACTCCATTTAATTTCTTTGAATGGAAAGCAGAGATGGAGATACTATTGAGAGCGAAGGGTCTCTACAGGGTGACTATGGAAACTGAGGCAGAGCCCAATGCAGCTGTAGAGAAAATTAAATGGCACAACAGGAGGGATGAGGCCTATGGTCTCTTGTGTCTGAGCATATCCAGAGACCTCCTTTTCCATCTTGATGGATTAACATCACCTAATGAAGTATGGGAGAAGCTTGTATATATTTTTTGTAAGATAGATGAGATGAGAGGACATCAAATCGAGAATGAATTGATCTCCTTGAGTGTTAGAATAATCAAACCCATAGTATTACCCACTTAGACATTAATTCATTTATTTTTGTCTTATTTGCCTAGTTCATGAGTCCCACCATGTGCAAGTTGCTAATTGCCTATCCATAGAGGTCAAACTTGCCATCTTTGACTCATGTAGTGCTTGGGAAAGCCTTAGGAATCAAATCTGCTTTATTCCTGGCCTCCTAGGCGCCCTTCTGCTTTTTCTGCTTTATTGCCTGTTTTTTTAGTGTTTTAAGGCAAATAGGAAAGCAAGACTAGGTGAGGTGAACTTGTTTTTTGATCCTTTCATCCTCCACTCTTTCCTCCATGAAAAAGCATGTATGAGCTGCCATTCCACCACTCATTATCTTGCCCATGCGCCCTTGCCAATTCGTGAGCCTCATGACAGATT
>LPNX010775513.1:144384-252601 GCA_001517045.1 Pseudotsuga menziesii
GGGAAAGCCTTAGGAATCAAATCTGCTTTATTCCTAGCCTCCTAGGCGCCCTTCTATTTTTTCTGCTTTATTGCCTGCTTTTTCAGTGTTTTAAGGCACATAGGAAAGCAAGACTAGGTGAGGTGAACTTGTTTTTTGCCCCTTTCATCCTCCACTCTTTCCTCCATGCAAAAGCATGTATGATCTGCCATTCCACCACTCATTAGCTTTCCCATGCGACCTTGCCAATTCGTGAGCCTCATGACAGATTTGGGATCAGCTTTTTACACCTATGGGGGATTTGCCTATTTTGGGTAAGCCTGCTTTATGCTAGTTTTGGATGCCTCCTTATGCATTCAATCTCTTGATGTATTCTATATATTCAGCAACCTATGTTATTACAGGGTTGGCTATTGTACACTGAGTTAATATAATTTTGTGTTACAGCTCCATATTCAGTCTCCATTGTTAGCAATTTTGCATGATCAATTGATAATTGTTGTGGGTAAAATTAATCTATTGCTGGCCTGAATTTCTACATTGAGTCTCAGTGGCTTCGAATCCCTACAAATCTATTTTTCCAAGTTTAAATCCCTTGTTTTGCAGCTAAAATAGTGTGGAATTGAAAAGAAGGAGGAGCAACTAGTTTTGGCCATACTCTCGAAGCTTGGCCCTGACTATTCAGTGTTTGTTTCGACCTTCCATGCCACCAAGTTGAAAGCTCAATCCTGGAAGATGCCTAAACTTGCAGATTTCATGGAATCCCTCACACAAGAACAAGATAAACTAGTGATGATGGGCACCATCAAACCTTCCAAAGAACAAGCTTTGGTTGTTGGAGATTTGAGGGTGGATTCAAAAGGCAAGAAGAAAGCTAAGAAGCCACCTGAGAAAAAGAGAGACAAGAACAAGTCTCAAGAGGAGCCCCAAGGCTCCAAGAAGAATTTCAAGAAGAAGAAGAACAAAGGAGAAATGAGCAAGTGCGCATACTGTAGTAAGGGCTCTCAACTTGAAAGCTCCTGCATGAAGAAGCAAATTGACATGCTGACCCAACTCCTGGAGAAGAATAACATCTCCCTTCCTCATAGCTCAAAGAAGAGGGAAGGAGGATCAAATTCAGAGGACAGAGAGAGAATACATGCATTGGTCGTTGGCACATCAAGCTCACCTAGCTTCATCATAGACTCTAGAGCTTCAAGACATATGGTTTCGACCAAGGAGGCATTCTCCTCTCTTGACAGGTCGAAAGGTCCACCAATAGTGTTGGGAGATGACTCTCTCACTGACAGTTTGGGAAAAGGAAGGATTGATCTTGACCATGGTAAGTTCAGTAATGTATTGTATGTTCCAGGTCTTTCCTCTAACCTCTTGTCAGTGTATTAGATGACCCACACAGGGTCTCCAAAGAAGGTCATATTCTCCCCTGATGATGTTGAGATCACAGATATCTCGAGTGGTAAAGTCATTGCAAAAGGAGTTGTAGATCACACTTCGAAGGTATACATGTTTTCACATTTTCTACCCTACTCAAACCCCTCTGCTCTTCTGATTCATGCTAATGAGGCAAGCAAGCTTTGGCATGAAATATTTGGCCATATTAACTATAAGTATCTTTCTGATCTAAGTGAAAAAGAAATGGTCATAGGGTTACCAAAGATTAAGTTTTCCAAGGGAGTCTGTCAAGGTTGTATCCTAGGAAAACACCCAGAGCATAAATTTGAGAGAGCTAGTCATGAGAGAACCTCTGTACCTCTTGAGTTGATCCACAGTGATGTTGTTGGTCCATTTCCTCATATGTCAATAAGTCAAGCCAAATATGCATTGACCTTCATAGATGAATTTTCCAGGTATTGTTGGGTTTACTTCCTGAAGCACAAGTCTGAAGTTTTTGGCCTCTTCAAAGTCATTAAGGCTTTGGTTGAAAACCAGTCTGGGAGGAGACTTAAGATCCTCAGATCTGACAATGGTGGTGAGTATGTCAATTTTGAGTTCATTCAGTATTGTGAAGATGCAGGTATTCAGATGCAGCATTCAATCCATTACACACCACAGCAAAATGGTGTTGCTGAGAGAAAGAACAGATCACTGAAAGAGATGGCAACCTGTATGATGGAGGCTAAGACTTTTCCACCAAAGTTTTGGGCCAAGGCTATAAAATGTGCATCCTATATCCAGAATAAGGTGTGTCATAAACATCTTTATGGTATGATTCCTTTTGAAGCTTAGAGTGGGCACAAGCCAGATGTCACCCATTTCAGGATTTTTGGCTCAAGGGCTTGGACTAGAATTCCAACTGAAAAGAGAAGGGATTTACAGCCCCAAAGCCAAGAGTGTCTATTTGTTCGGTACTATGAAGACTCAAAAGGGTACAAGCTGATCAATTTGAGCACAAACAAAGCCTTCATTGAAAGGAGTGCTTAGTTCCAAGAAGAGCCTTTAGCAGCAATTGAAGTTAGAGAGTCTTCTTCACCACCAGAACCATTGAATGTAAGTGAAGAGATAAATGAGTTTGATAATTCTGATATGTCTGATAATGATGATTTAATTGCAAATCTTGACAGTCCTACAAGACCAAAATGGGCAGCAAAGGCCATTCATGCAGCTGGGGAACTAGCTGGAAATCCTAGTGATCCTAGGAGGACTAGATCTCAATTTGAGAGTGCCTTGTGTATGAAAGACCCTTTGTTTATAAAGAAATGCTATTTGATGGTTGAATTAAACCCATAGACATATCATGATCCAAGATGGAAAACAGCCATGAAAGAAGAATTCATCTCACTCCAGAAGAACAACACTTGGGAACTAGTTGATCCTCCCCTAGGGAGGAAGCTAGTTCAATGTAAGTGGGTTTTCAAAACTAAGTTTGCTGATGATGGTTCACCTTTGAAATATAAGGCAAGATTGGTATCCAAGGGCTACTCACACATACATGGTATTGACTACAATGAGACCTTTGCACCAATGGCAAAGATGGACTCCATCAGGCTAGCCTTAGCCATTGCAGCATCGAAGTAGTGGGAGGTACATCACATGGATGTGAAGTGTGCTTTCCTGAATGGAGATCTTACTAAAGAGATTTAAATGCAGCAGCCTCAAGGGTTTGTTACTAATCCATCTTTTGTGTGCAGGTTAAAGAAATCATTGTATGGGCTTAAGCAAGCCCCCAGGGCTTGGTAAGCCAAGATTGATGGCTTTCTACTGTCATTAAGTTTTATCCGATGCAAGTCTGGTCCTAATGTTTATTTGAAGCTAATTCATGGTTCTTTGATGATTATTTTCTTGTATGTGGATGACCTTCTGATTACAGGAAGTTCAAAGAAATAAATTACCTCCTTGAAGGATGCAATGAACCATGCATTTTCTATGACTGATTTGGGGTCGTTGAGCCAATTCTTGGGTCTCGAAATTGCTCAATCCCAACATGGAATAAAAGTACATCAGTCCAAGTATACTTTATATTTTTTGAACAAGTTCAACATGAAATATTGCAAGCCAAGCAAGACTTCCTTCCTTTCAGGAGTTAATCTTGAAGAAGCAGGTTCTTTTCCTATTGTAAATAATACACTGTATAGGCAATTGATTGGGTGTTTATTGTACCTTACGCACACTCAACCTGATATTTATTATGCAATAAGTGTGGCCTCAAGATACATGGATCAGCTTCATGAGATCCATTGGAGAGCAGCCAAAATAATCCTTAACTTTGTTGAGGGAACAAGAACTCATGGGATCTTCTACAAAGCTAAATCTAATTATGATTTGATTGGGTTTATTGACAATGATTGGGCAAATGACAACACAGATCAAAAGTAAACATCAGGATATGTGTTCATGCTTGTTGAAGGACCAATCAGCTGGTCAAGCAAGAAACAGAGTGCCATTGTACTCTCATCTACAGAAGCAGAGTACAGAGGAGTTGTAAATGTAACAACTCAATGTTTATGGTTGCAGGGGATACTTGGTGAGTGTGGCTTCGAATAAGAGTTTTCAACCATTATCTATTGTGATAATCAGAGCACCATTCGAATCTGCAATGATCCAGTTCAGAGACAGAGAACCAAACACATTGAGATCCATATGCACTACATCAGACAGCTTGTGCATGATGGCACCATTCACCTACTCTTTTGTGCATCTTCAGAACAAGTAGCAGACATCTTCACCAAAGTTTTTTGTGAGAAGACATTCAGAAATTTCAAATAATTGTTGGGGATTGTTGATAATGCTATGAAGCATGATTGATGACAAGATTTTCAAAAAAAAATTTACTGTCCATGTTTAAGGGAGGATTTTCCCACTGGGTTTTTGCCTCTTTCCTTGTTTAAATGGACATGCAGTATGTAAAGGGTGACTAAGCCTTGTTGCTAGGCCCTATAGTTTTCTGATATTTACTCATAAGTTAGGATTAAGGGGGGGTGTTAGAATAATCAACCCATAGTTAGCTACCTTAGACATTAATTAATCCATTTTTGTCTTATTTTCCTAGTTTCCAATATTCCACTCTATGCAAGTTGTCTTCCACATGTCCTAGAAGTCAAACTTACTAAAACTGAGTCATGGAACACTTGGGAAACCTCCTGGAAACCATATTTAGTAGTTCTGCTTTATTCCAAATCCTCCCTAGTGCATATCTGCTTTTTCTGCTAAGTTGCCTGCTTTATTGATATTTGAGGCAAAAGGGAAAGTAAGACTAGGTGTAGTTCATTTGTTTTTTGCCCTCATCATCCTCCATTCTTTTCTCCTAATAAAAGCATGTATGAGTTGTCTTTCCATCACCTATTATCTTTCCTACTTGACTTTTCCAATTCGTGAGCTCCTAGGTAGATTTGGAAACTGCTTTATGCACCTATGGGGGATTTGACTAGATTTAGTAATCCTACTTTTGACTATTTCGAATGGAATCCTTATGCATTATAATCTCTCATTTAATTATATATTGCAGAAGCCTATGACTTCATAAGGTTTTCTATTGTACACTTATTCAATACAGATTAGTGTTATGCTCCAATTTCAGTCTCCTTTGTGTGTAAATTTGCATGTTTGATTAGCAATTTTGTGAGTGCAATTGTTCTATCACTTGGGTTCAATTTCCACACACTAAAGGCATCAACATAAGCTCCATATGGACTAGAATCTTATCTATTCGGTGGAGAAATATTTGATAATGAGTACAAATCTTAAGGACATAATAAAAACCGACCCGTGATGGATGGACTCATAAAATGTGCTTTGTTCGAAGGAAACACAACAATTTCCAATATAATCCAATATCATTTCCAATCCGACCTTTTATGTTTTTTAATTTTTTTGGTCTTTTTCATATTATAAATCTTGAAAAGGAATAAAATGTGCTTATAGTGCAACAAAGAGGAAACGAATGTCACAGTTAAGCAAACTAGTTCCAAGCAGTGGAACATACCTATGCTCAATGCAAAGAAATACATGCAGGATAAGGACACTTGGGGGAATGTTTCCTCTTGAGTAAGGGGTGATCAAGTTGCAAAGGATAAATAATAGGATCTGCTTGGCTAGAGTTGAGACAAGATCGGGCAATTTGGCTTATAATATCAAAGCGGGGAGCCGACATTATGCTTAATAAGGCAGGCATGCGCATACAATGAATTTACAATTTGAAATAAAACGGGAGTCCCTAAGGGAGATGGCCAGCATAAAAGATGAGAAAGAACATGAATTTTCTATTTGAAGTCGTGGAGGGACTACAACGTACTCCCATACCTAAGGAGGAAGCTCAGCATGGGAAACAAATGGAAAGACGAGATCTAACTAGGATACCCATGATTAGGAAAGCTCTATTGTTTACATAATGAAACTTCAAGAAGCAGCGGGGAGGTTCTGTGTCGTTAAGAAGTAGGAACGTACCTATGGTTAATGTGACATAGTCATGGGACAATGCAAAAATGCAAGTGAAGTATGATCCTATCATATATGTCCAACAATATATGGGACATTGCACAACAATATTAGTCCAAAATAGTTGTAAATAATAAATGGAGGGTCTAAACTATAGTAAAGTGACTAAATTTTTTTAATAAATAGTAAAAAATTCACTATTTACCATACCATTTGTTTTTACCTCTCATAGTGATTTTGGAGCTCTTTGGACCCTCAAACTTCGAAAGCACATTTCGGGAGCTACGGGCCACATAATAAAAAACTGTTAGGACCAGGTAATTCCTCTCTCCATTTTATTTCAATTCATTTCTTTTATTTCAAGTTTTAATAGTGTTTTTTAAGTTTTTGGCCACAAAAACTACGTTTCTCGGCCCACGCGAGTGACAAGTCATCGAGTCACCTATAGGGATGGATACATGCAAGAAAAGTGAGGCCTAGTCGCATGGCCACATTTCTATCGAAACTGTGACCCGCATGGAGTGTCATGAATGTTGTTTTTAAAGTATGGATCCTCACAAAATCCCTTTTCCTTTGCAATATGGTGATTGAGTGGAGGGGGAGAGAGCATGAAGATGTTGACAGGGTTGTGCATGGTGATTTGGTTTTCCAACAAGCATTGCAATGGTGTGGGCTCTATAAGTTTTGGAATATTGGGAGCATGAGGGTTCAACCAAGATTACTTCAAATGCTTATCAACTTTTGGGATCTGAACAGGGAGGCGTTCATACTAGATGGGAGTCCATTAAAACTTGAGGTACAAGACATATATTTAATCATCAGACTATCCCATCGAGGTGACGTAGTGAATCTTACAGCTCGCAGAGCAAGTGGGGGCATGTGTATTGACAAGTATATAGCTATATATTTCCTTACTAATACTAAAAAAGTAGGAATTCAAGTCCCCGTTAATGAAATCCAGAGCCTCTTTCTCAAAGTGGTCATTCTAGTTTTAGCAAAGATAGCGGGTTCAACCTCACTACACCATGCGTCACGACCTCTCATGTTCTATGCGCTAGAATGTATGAGACCCCTCATTTATGAATGTATCACTTCCTTGTTGGGTAACATGAAACATTAATTGACTGAATGCAAGATTGGTCGGACCAAGAATTTTAGGATTTCCAGCATATTATGCACTTTCTTCTTTGAGAGCAAATAGAGCCTTATTTCCAGGTTTGAGGTCCCTCTGCATGGTCTAAGGGATCCAGCCTAATCGCGCTAGACTGAGGTGAGGTTGAGGTTAGGAGGGGGCATAGCGCACTCTCCATAAATTGATGATTTTTTCCATAAGTGGCGGTGATAGATAATCGCCATATATGACTATCCCTATGCAAGGATCAATTTCCATGGAGACAAAGATATTCCACTACCACTAGGGTCTACATTCGGGGATATCGGTGAGATCAATTTTTTTGTTTTCGTGGTATTTCATTTTTTGTATTTTTTATATAAGGAAATCAAAAGCCTATTTTTGGTGGTATCATGTACCGGCATTAAGTTCATTATGCACAGAGGTGGGTTTGGGAGGGCCAGAGGGTTTCCCACGGCATCGACATAGAGGCTAAGGAGATTACATGATCAACATTGATGTCGAGTGGGTGCTACAAAACGTATAGGGAAACTTGGCTCGCTTAACCCTAAAGATTCCTATGGTACATGTCAAGGACCTTATTGAGGCAATGCAAAGTCATGTGGTCGGGGTAGCCCATCCGTGGGTTAGACTATTTAGGTGTTTAGCAAACATTGTAGTGTGCTACCATGATCATCATCCAAGACCACACGAATAGGTACTGGGATATTATTTGTATATCGGACATGTATATTTTGAGGGCTTGGAGCACAGTTTTGTACTATGATACCATATTTTTTGGAACTTTTATTCGGAAATAAAAAAATTATAGATATCGATTTGATATATGTACATGTATCTAAATATGAATTTGAATTTTTATATGCATTCTTATCATTTAATTCTCTGACAAATGCCAACCTAAATTTAATTTTCATATGAATCGACAATTTGATTATAACACCTAAGTGTATGAATGTATGTAATGTAATCAAAATGTTGTTCCAACAATATTACCCTTAAGAATCTTCTTAGAAACATCTGATCTCTGACACAGTAGCAGTCGTTCAATTGTGACACGATTAACTGTGAATCCATGCGAATCTCTAAATAGCAACTAGCATTTGAAATGGCATCTTGTAATAGTTCAATTACCACACTATACTCAACCATAATATTTGAATATGGATGGAGGCATACCCCTCCTGAAGACACAAGATGACCCTAGGTGCGTAAATGACCCAAGCAGTAGAAGCTAAGTTCCATGTATGGAGGCTGACAATATCCGCAAATCCCAAGTATGTCAAATACTCCGTCGACATCTTCCAAGAAATAGGAAGCATGTCAATAAACCAATGACACTACAAGAAAAACCTAAAAAGGATGCAAAATTGTACAATAATCTACAAGGTACTAAACTAAGCTAGAAACTCAGGTGTAGTACTTCTTAAGGTAGATCCCATTTCTAGACTCCTTCGGTACGTTCCCTTCGCAATCCTCTAACTCATAGGCTCCCTTCTCTAGGACATGACTCATGATGTAAGGACCACACAACATAGGATTAAATTTACCTGCCCCCAATGGTTTGTTGGAATGATCATATAAAAGGACCAATTCACCCCCGTTGTACTGACAGGGATGGATGGACTTATCGTACTGGCCCTTGACACAATGCTTATTCACTTGTATTGCTATGGCAGCATCTCGAGGCTGCTCATCAAGATTCTCGAGGTGGAATAATCATTCTTCTAAGTTCGAGGTGTCATGCAAGAGCACTATGGTTAGTTTCAAGGAAGGGATCTTGCATTGGACTGGTAAAACCAAGTCCACCCCATGAACCAACTGGTATGGTGAAAAACTGATGGAATTCTTAACCGTGGTCTGATAATCCCACAAAGAAGGATACAACATGGTATGCCAATTGGTGTTGCTTTGTGTGTTGGTTTTATGCATAATGGTCTTAAGAGATTTATTTACCACCTCGACCTGACCATTCGCTTGGAGGTGATAAGAGGAAGAATTTTCCTACTTAAACCCCAACTTAAAATCTAATTCACCCATCATCTTAATATGGAAGTGGCTGCCATGATCAGTGACAATCTCCTTCGGGATCCTGAACCAGGTGATAATCTGATTGAAAACACACTGAGCGGTCGTCTCACCATCACATTTAACTATAGACATATGATCTTCTCATTTCGTGAAGTAATCTATCGCCACAATAATAAGATGATGCCCCCTAGATGAGGCTGGGTTATAATCCATGAAATCCACCCCCACGTAAAGGGACTGATAGTGATAATAGGGTGTAACGAGAAAGAATGCAAGTGCATGTTCAGAGAAAACACCTAGCAAAAGTATCTCTTGACTACATTAACCCAATATTTAAAGATCGACGACCAATAATAACTCACTCTTAGAATCTTTTGAGTTGTAGCAAGCCTGGATAAATTACCACTACACACCTTAGCATGGCAGTCATCAAGCAAAACCTCATCCTCCTCATGAGTCAAACAATGATGCAAGATAGAGTCCACCCCAACACAATACAAGGTGTCAGCGATGATGAGGTAGTTCTTAGAATTACCCCAAGGACATATAAATGCAGTCTTATGTTGATCCTCAAGTTTAATCTGGATTTGATTATATCCTGGAAAAATGTCCATGAACAAAAAAATCGTGCTTCCTGCACACTCATTCAAAATATGATCAATGGTGTGGGGAAGTTATCTTTAGGATAAAACCTATTCAAATATCTAAAATCATTACACACACATATGTTCCCCTATTTCTTATATACAGGAATGGGATTGGATACCCATTCGGTTAAGGGTGTTGGGTAAATAAATCCATCTTTAAGCAACTTCTGTACCTCATACTTAATGGCAAGCTCCTTACGGGGATTCACAATGCGTAAACGTTGTTGAACAGACTTAGCATTAGGATATGTTTTTATTTCATGTTCAACAATATGAGGATCAATCCCTAGCATTTATTTATACGACCAACCAAATACATCGTGAAATTCCTTGAATAGCTCAGTGTATATTTAAATATCCTCAAGTAAACAATATGCACCAATGTCAATCTTCTCTTCTTTACTAGGGGTCCAAAAAATGTTGATCGAAATGGTTGGTGATATGTTCACCATGTTCCCTTCAGGATATATACCATGATTACCTAATGGGAGCACGGGATGACCAACTTTCTCACTTATGGTCATCCAAAATTAATCATTCTCAATCCATTCGAACTCTGGGAGGAACTAAGATCGATGATGCATCTCCTCTCAAGTCTATTTGAGACCGGTCATAGCCTCGATAATAGCTTCATTTGAAGGAAAATTGACATCAAGGTAGTCATCTGAGCATGACGAAGTGACCTCCCATGTAGGAGGCACAAGGATATTCTCCTTTTCTGTTTGGGAAGGGGAAGGATCAGGGTTTGCAATGATATCAAGTACGGATTGGTAGGCGATCTACACTGCAAACAATGGAATTTATGCACTGATGGGTGAATGACTTTCATTAGAATCATCTGGAGAAGGGAGATTCCACGGGTTGTTCATATACGAGGTACAAAACAAGCTAGGACTACTCTCTGAATTAATTTTATTTTATTTTGACAACGCCAATCTTATTATGGTATACAATTTATACACGAACAATGTGGGGAATATTACAATACTACATTGGCATTACATTCCTTTAGGAAAACATCAATAAACTAGGAATGTGGGTATTCCATATTTATTTCTGGGGGATGGTTGAAGGTGTATTTCATCAAGTTGTGGCTTTTGTACTAGCCTTTGATGTTAAGCTCTACTTACTAGATCTAGTTTCTTAAAAAATATTTGTGTTGTTGAGAATACTACTATACATATAACTAGAAAACATGATGTAGCATGCAATATAAATAATCATTGTGTATATATGTTTCAAAGGTTCAAAATTCTGATTCAATTTTTTTCCTTTAGAATGAACATCCAAATCTTATCAAAACTCTCCAAATGTTGTCTAACAATATGTCCATTAACTCTAATATCATGCAATAATTAAATGATGTATTGGTTTATTAGATGTGGATACTTTTAATACATATATTTTAAATATTCCAAATATACTTCAAGTTTTGGTCCTTTGAAGTTAAGATGGACATCAAAATCTGATTGAAACTATCTGAAGGTTGTGTAAGATGTTCATGGAACCTAATAGAAACATGCAGATGTGTTCATTTTACAGGGGATGGTGGCTTGGCCCACATTGGAGGAAGATGAGTTTGGGCCACCATTTCCTCATCTTTTTCTTCTATATAAACTGAAAGTCTCGTTTCCATGGCATTGTCCACCATTATCTTCAAGTTACTTATGAATTTTCAGTCAAATTCAAATATCTTGGCATGACTCTAGATGACTCGGTAAATAGTTTAACAATGGATGCATGCTTATCGTTCCTATAGATCCATAATGACTTAATTGCGATCAACTCCTTAGTTGGTGTTAAAGAAAGACCTGTATGAGCATAACCTATGAATTTTTTGGATTTTTTTCATTTTGCATCATTCAAGTATACAAAATAATGATTACCAAGTTACTATAGATCCATAATGGCTTACCTTGTACTAGTCCTTCAAGTCCTTCAACTACATTTATTAAGTGCAAATATATTTGTGTATGCTTGAATGATGCAAAATTTGTTTGAATATCATCATTGTCAGGAAATAACAACTTCTTCAAAGGGTGCTAGCTCAATGGTAGAGCACCTGCCTAATTATAGGCAGTAGGTTGGTGGTTCGATTCCTTTGTGCTCTATCATAAATTTGTGACTAAGAAAAGGACTAAATTCACACATACACGACTATTAGTAGCTAATTTCTAGTATCTTATAGAACGACTAACATTTAGTCGTATTTATCTTAGTCATTAATATGTTACCTTGATTTATCATCTAGCAGTTTATTCAGTCATATATTTGGTCATTAATTGTGGCAATCAATGACTAAATCAATGACTAATAAGTCAACAAATTAATGACTAATTTAAATACATCTAAGTTAGTCAAGCTATAAGATAGTGTAAATTAGCTACTATTAGTCACTCACTCAAAAATAGTAGTTTATATCCAAATTTTAGTCATTTTTTTAGTCACTAACTCCTCATTTTGTACTAGTGAAGACTGAACTCAAAGGAGATGAAACTCCACCAGACATAGACTCAATGGATAGAATCGGTGTTGAAAAATTAAAAGTTTCCATCAATGAAGGATACGTTCTGACACCAATGTTCTTAGTTGTTGGGTGATAATTATCAATTATCGGGATAGTGAGACTCAGTGATGCTGACGAACAAGAATTATCAAATGATAATTGATCGATTGTCACAATTCTATCTTTGTAAGGAAATCACACGAAACAAAATACCGACGAAACGATCGCCTTCATGGAATAATCCAGTTTTGACCTAGTAAAAGATTATAGTCAAGGGGGGCATAAACCACCTTGACCTCAACCAACGTGGTCTTACCCCCCAACTGGACCTAAAGAGAAGGAATAATTCCATGCGTCCTAAAGGAATGTCCATCAAAAGCTGTCAGCATAGTCATATTGTTAGCACTGGAATTAAGCCAAAGGTTGCAAAAGGCTCGCTCCCAGGTAACAGCAGAACCACTTTCGAAGAGAGAACTGGCCTTCTCCTCTTTCGAGAGGGATCTCTCACCAAATGTTAACAATGTCAGATATATACAAGTGAAACTATAAATTGTTTGTACAATTGGTTGAAACAAAACACAGAACCATTGGGCAATGGAGTCAAGAGATGTAACAGAGATAAACAAAACTTATGCTAGTGATTTCAACACAAGGACAAGATAGCCACTCGATCACAGTTGATTTATAATTGTCTGGTGGAAAAGAAGAACATGAACAGACCATCAACACAGAGCATTGAAAAATGAATTCTGTATTAACTTTAGAAGAAAACTTTGGTGAATATTTGCAACAGACGGAGCATATCAAGTATGAATTCCAAACTGTTATACACTATGTTCAGATATGAAGGAAAACAAAATGGGAGAGATAAACTAGAAAAACATTCACATAAGAAAGGAAGCAACAGACTGCAAATATGAACGACACATGAATCCCTGTATGAAACGCCAGCCTCGACTCTGCAATTTTACTAAAATTCTCTTGAAAGCATACACAGCAAAATTACATTGGTTTTCAACCCTTTCTCCTTCTTCAGGAGGTATATTTATAGCATTTGGACTTCCCAGACCGACATCCAGAAATCAAAATTTGTTACAACTGAAGGACCTATTCTAACAAACTCTTAGGTGGCACATGGCTGCGATTTGCATGAAACGGCTAAATAATGAAATGTGGAATGTAGGAGGAAATATGCATGATATTTTTCTATACTTCCATCTGGCGGGTGATAACTGTACAAAGTTCCGAGAGAAGGGATCGTTGGGACGGGCATGCAACATAGAGAAAACTTCCCGCGTATTATCATTGCCACTCCTATGGATGCATTTTTAATTTGGTCGACCCATATTGCTGAATGACTCTCCATAAATCAGAACCAGGCAAGGTCGCAACGGCCATGTCGTATGCTTGTGCTTTGAGCTCCATCTTTTTCGGGTATGAAGTCTCAGGGACCTCAACGCATGTGGCTTTAAAATCAAACAACAATTCAAAATCACTGGTCAATTTATCAAAAACGATCTTCCCTGACAACAATTGTTGCATATCTCCAAACTTGTTGTCGTCTAATCTGCAGTGCACCAGGCACTCCCGATACTCCTTCTGGGACAATAAAGGATGTAACAACTATAAAATAAAATATTATTTAGATTAGTTGATTATCTTATGAAAGGGTGTAACCCTTCAGTTTACACGCTCAAAGCCTATAAAGGTGAGCTTCCTTTGTAATTATTAAATCATCCAATATATTATTATTATTCATATTTCATTATTAATATGATAGTCGGATTCAACTAACAGACAACCGGATTCGGTTGCTCCATTTGGTATCAGAGCTCGGATTCGGCTCCTTTGACTTGAGCTCAGATTTGGCTCCTCCAACACTCAACCCAGACTCGACTCATCAATTTTCCACTCCGCTTCCCACCACTGCTCCACTCCCCATCACTGCTACACTCCACTCCCCTCTCTCCCCAAATTTTTTCCTCCACCATCTTCTCACTGTGCGCTCCTACGCACTGCGCATCACTGGCTTCTACCTTCGCGTTGTTTTCCCCTTCCCTAGCACACACCGTATTTCTCTACTACACGCCATTCATTGATCCACTCGCTTGCGCCATCCCATCCCCCATTCACCATACACAATGTTCCCTCACTCCTGCACTCACCCTAGAAACCTCTTGGGTTCAACCTCTGCGTTTCCCTACTCCGTTGCTCCTCGGATCCTATCTGCGTCCATCCTCTGCGCCACCCTATTCTCCCTCTATGCACCACCGCATTCCGCACCCCAGCCATCTCTCCACCTCCCGAAAACCTTCCTTCTTGGTGTTCCCTCTGCGCTCCTCCTCTTCCATTCCCCACACACCAGCCTACTCCACCATCCCCCACCACTCCCTGCTACTCCTTCATCTCCATGCGCCAATCCCTCCATGCTCGCTGTCGTCGGCCTTCATTTCCACAACCTGCAACAAAATTAAAAAAAAACAAACAAACAATATATTATAAAATAATATAATATAATATATTGTTTCAATTATATTGTAATATAATATATTTATAATAATATATTTAAAACAAAAAAATTAAAAATTAAAAAAAAAATCAAATATTATATTTTTTTATTATAATATTTGTTTAAAAAATAAAAATAAAAACTATATACAAAATATAGTTTATGAAAAAATATAATAATAATAATATTAATTATTTAATTAATTAATATATTATTCTTCAATTCACCTCAAAAGCCAAAATAGCGCCGAAATACACACCTCCATATACAAGGTCCAAGACCATGGAGGAACTGAAAGAGAAGATCGAAAAAATGGAGAAGGACATAAAGTCCATTGTCGCTAACCAAGAAGGCTTGAAGGAAAAGGTGGAAAATAACAATATATTACTCACAAACAAGCTTGTTTTGGTACTAGAAAGAAGGCTCGACAACAAACTTGACATCCTGAACGAAAAACAAAACGATGAGGATGACAAAATGAGTACCGTGACACAAAACATAAACACCTTAACATAGAACATGAGAACCATGACGTAGAACCATAATACATTAATCGAGATGTTACAAAGGCTCATACCCAGTCCAGGCCAAGTCAGCGGTCCACACATGCTAGATGCCTCATTTCATGTTGCCACCCAGGAAACACTCGTAAAGAATCAAGAAAAATTGCAAAAAGAAATAAAGATTAACAATGCGACGCTTAAGTAAGAGATAGAAACACAAGTATTTCCAGATATGGAGGCACGATTAAACAGCAAAATAAACACTATAAGTAAAATAGTAGAGAAAATAAAAACTAAAAGTCACCACCAACAACGAAGTAATTCAGATATGTCACTTTTATCATCCAGTAGTTCCGAGCCACCATCAAACCATAAGGCAAAAGGAAATCAACGTCATCCTTACAAAGTGCACCCACCTAAGGCAAAAATAGAGTTGTCAAAATACAATGGGAGTGAAGACCAATGCATTGCTTGGCTAAACAAAGTAGAAGAATACTTCGACATTTACAACATTCAATCTAACGAGGAGAAGGTGAAATATGCGTCAATGCATATGGAAGGGTACGCCTATAATTGGTACTTATGGTAGAAGAGAGACAATTTTACCTACACCTGGAACTTGTTCAAAAATGATTTTTTTAATAGGTTTCAAGGAATCAAAGAAGATGAATTTTTCACTAAACTTACCAGACTACAACAAGTCGGAAACGTTGAAGAATTCACACATCAGTGGGAATCCTCATCGACACGCGTATTTGGGTTGTCTGACAAGCAAAGACTTGAAACCTATTTAGGAGGTCTTAAACCATACCTCCAAAAAGAGTTAAAGTTGCATGACATACCTAACGTAGAAATGGCAAGACATAAAGCAAAATCCACAGAATGCAAATTGGAAGGAATTAAAACAAGAGGCGATAACCATTATCGGCAAGAAAAAAGAGACACAATGTAGGTACTGTGTAGATACTTGGTCACCCAGTCATTAATGCCACAAATCTCAATCATATGCCTATGAAATGGAAAATAGATCGAAGTCATCTAACAGTTACACTGATAATAGAAAAAAGAAGAAAAACATATGTCGTCGATGCGATGATGATTGGACCCCTGGTCATAAATGTAGGAACAATGAGACAAAACAATGCAAAATCATCAATGGAAATGAAGTGCAAGTCTTTGGACAAGAGACATCGTCTGATTCTAATACCAACACCGAGTCAGAATGAAGAACGACACTAGGAAAATACTTAAGCTTTGAGGACAAAGCTTCCTTAAAGGAAGTGGCAATGTAACAACTATAAAATAAAATATTATTTAGATTAGTTGATTATCTTATGAAAGGGTGTAACCCTTCAGTTTACACACTCAAAGCCTATAAAGGCGATCTTCCCTTGTAATTATTAAATCATCCAATATATTATTATTATTCATATTTCATTATTGATATGATAGTCGGATTTGGTTGCTCCAAAGGACCCTTTTCTTCCCAGAAAAAAGGGAGTCCTTTGCTTACCAGTGGTTTGAATAGCTTGATGACCTCCAGGACTTTGTGCTCAGTAACCTCTATTTTGGCCCGTGCAGTCTCCAACATCATGTGCTTAGCAATTACCTTAGTAACCCTGGAGACAACAGCAACCCTGTTTTGGATACCGTATCGGTTGGCGATATCGTCTGACAAAGAGCTTAGGAAAGTAATGGCATTCTCCGCTGTCGCCAAGGGCCTTTTCTGTATTTCTCCTAATATTGTCAGGACTTTTTTCTTGGCTTCTACCATAGCGCTTTCCTGGTCTTCAATGAAATATTGATAAGGATGGAACTTGTCAGCTTCTATAATTATCTGATCCCAGATCAAATGTCTAGTGCCTTGCAAGGCAAGTTTACCGACCACCTATTGGCTTAACTTGTCATTTTGTTGAATCAGTCCTTGGCATTTCTCTTCTATCTTTTCTCTTCCTTGTTTCTCTTTGACCGTTTCTTTTTCCAGTTCCTCGATTTGTTGTTTTAGTTTAATGAGCTCTGGATCTTTTAGGCCTATCTGGGACATTGCTCTTGTTAGTTTTTCAACTTTAAGCTAGCATTATTAGGATCTTTGACTGAGAGAATAACAAGTATAGCAATCAAACACAAGAGACAATGAACACATTGTTTTTCCTCGGGGAAACCATAAAGGAGAAAACCCCACAACTTCCTCAGAGATAGAATCAGCACCAAAACAGTAAAATCCCCAAGACAGTAAGTGATCTCCCAATAGCAATAATCTTCTTCTTATCTAGCCCTAGTGTCTTCTCCTTCCTCAACTATGCGCTACACTTGAGTGTGGATGAGTTGTGTGTTAAATAGAGACTCCAGTTATCTATTTATACTAATCCCAACATGACTAAAACCCTACTAGGGTCGACCTCTACTAGGAGAGTCTAATAACCCTAGTGCCCCAGAACTGCGGGGACTTTAACACTAAGACAATCGGAGGGTTACTCACTATGACTTGACATGACTTGTTTACATTATTGATCCTCCTGATCGAAACATCGGGGCATGACAATATGACTCAATTACATTATAGATACATCCTGGAATAAACATCGGGTTACAATACATAAGATACATAGATAAATACATTCCGAAGTTACAAATACATCAACACTTCCTTTTAACTAGGAAGGTATTCTTTCGACACAATTTTCAACACCGGTCTTCTTCTCTGTATCAACTGGATCATCTCGTCATCTGCATATCAAGTCTTCTGAGTCTTCAAGTCATCTTCGTCATCGGATCTGGATCATCTCTCGATCTGGATCATCACTGGATCTGGATCGTCACTCAATCTGGATTATCACTGCTGGATCATCATCACTAGATCTAGATCATCACAGGTGTTATCTCATTATTCTTCTCGTCACAGGAAGTTCTACAGAGCCATCCCTTTTTCATGCTGGTTGTAGGCCTAGCCTCCATGTAGGTCTTCTTCGGCACTTACATCTGATCAACACATGATATGAAGAATGGCTCATCATTTCTATCTGATCAACACATGATGTGAAGATAGATACTGCACTTACATCTGATCAACACATGATAAGAAGAATGGATCATCATTTCTATCTGATCAACACATGATGCGAAGATAGATACTGCACTTACATTCGATCAACACATGATACAAAGAATGGCTCATAATTTCTATTTGATCAACACATGATGCGAAGATAGATACTGCACTTACATCTGATCAACACATGATACAAAGAATGGCACACCCAGCACTTACATCTGACCTAGTTGTCAAAAAGGCACACCCAGCACTCACATCTGATCATGTAGGAACTAATCCTATAATCATATCAGAAAGGCCCAGCACTTACATATGATAAACACATGATCGAAGAAAGGCTTCAACATCTCTATCTGATCAACACATGATGCGAAGATAGATACTGCACTTACATCTGATCAACACATGATACAAAGAAAGGCACTGCACTTACATCTAATCAACACATGATGCGAATAAAGGCACAGCACTTATATCTGATCAACACATGATGCAAAGAAAGGCTCGGCACTTATATCTGATCAACACATGATGCAAAGAAAGGATTTGCACTTACATCCACCCAAGCGGGAACACATCCTACTCACAATGATGGAAGGGCTTGCACTCATATCTGATCATGAGGGAACACATCCCAGCAATCATATCAGAATGGCCCCCAATCCTCCTCGACTGAGCTACCTGGTAACTGACCAGGTGCCTCCATTCTCCTAGAGAATGGAAATTGCCCTTACATCCGACCTACTCGTCGAAATGGACAACACTCACATCTGAAATGGAAGGAACTTAATCCTTTAGCCATGACAGAATGGTTCAGCCCTTACATATGATCAAGCGGAAACACATCCCTCTATCACATCAGAATGGCTACTCAGTCCTACACTAAGTGTTCCTGGTAACTGACCAGGTGCCTCCATTCCTAGAATGGCAATTGCCCTTACATCTTTCCTACTCGATAGAATGGCCAACACTCATATCTGACATGGAAGGAACCAATCCTCTCACCATGACAGAATGACTCAGCCCTTACATCTGATCATGGAAGGAACCAATCCTCTCACCATGTCAGAATGGCTATGGATATCATCATTTTCTCATGGAGGAAACCTCAATCTGGAGAACACCAAGATTCTCCCTGAAGTACTTAAACTTCAGCCTAGCCAATGGTTTCGTCAATACATCAGCTATTTGTTCCTCTGTCGCAACATACTGGAGCTTCACTACTTCCCTCTGCACCATATCCCTGATATAGTGATACTTGATCTCGATATGCTTCGACTTGTCATGGAACACTGGATTCTCTGACAACTTTACGCAACTCTAGTTGTCACAATGTATACAAGTAGCATCCAACTAGAGATCAAATATGTCAGACAGTAGCTTCCACAGCCATACTGCCTCACAGCTAGCTGAACAAGCTGTGACATACTCTGCTTCAGCTGTACTCAGTGAAACACAGGATTGCTTCCTGCTAAACCAAGAGATCACACCTGATCCCATACTGAAGCAACACCCTGAAGTGCTCTTCCTATCAATGGCACTGCCTGCCCAATCTGAATCAACATAACCCTCCAGGTTAATCTTTTGATTCACACCGTACTTGAGCCCATAATCAAATGTACCCTTCAGGTACCTCAGAATATGCTTTGCAGTAATCAAGTGAACATTTCTCGGATCTGTCAAGAACTGGCTCAAGGTGTTCACAGCAAAGCAAATGTCTGGTCTCGTGTTCATCAGATACATCAATGACCCAATCATCTGATGATGCATCGTAGCATCAACCGATTTTGATGAAGCATCACTCAATAGCTTCAGGTTCGATGCCATAGGTGTGGCCATAGCCTTGCAGTCCATCATCCCAAACCTCTTCAGGATCTCTACTGCATACTTCCCTTATCCAAGGAATATTCCATCTGTACTCTGCCACACCTCCATACCTAGAAAGTAATGCATCATCCCCAAGTCCTTCATTTCGAACTCATTAGTAAGCTTTCTCTTCGTATCAGCAATCAACCCATCTGTACTTGTCACAAATAGATCATCTACATATAGTAGAAGCATCACTGGGTTTCCATATTCAACCTTGTAGTAAAGGTTGGAATCTGCTTTAATCTTGGTAAAGCCCAAACTAGATAGAAAGCTATCGATTATGTCATACCAGGTCCTGCGTGCCTATTTCAAATCGTACAGGGCTTTCTTCAATCTGCATACATGAGACTCTCTATCATGTGTCTCAAAACCGAGTGGTTGTTCTACATATAATTCCTCTTCCACTACACCATTCAAGAAAGCAGTCTTGACATCCATCTGGTGTATCTTCCATTTCATCACTGCAGCCAGAGCAAGTACTGATCTGATGGAAGTGTATCTGGCTACAGGTGCAAATGTTTCTTCATAGTTTATTCCTTATTTCTGAGAGAAACCCCGAGCTATAAATCTTGCCTTATACTTTTCAATGCTACCGTCTACAGCATGCTTGATCTTGTAGATCCATTTGGAAGTTACAATTAAATTCCCTTCTGGTCTTGGGACAACATCCCAAACATCATTCTTCATGATCGATTGATATTCTTCGATCATAGCATCCTTCCATTCTTTCCGTTCTGCCGCCTCTTCATAACTGGAAGGTTCTTTATCAATGAAATCACATAGTAAAGCCACATACCTAGAGCAAGATCTGGTCCTCTTTCTTTCTCTGTGATTCTCTTCTGGAGCCCCATATCATTCCGCACCTTGGATAAGTTCACGTACCCAAGTAGGTTTCCTCTTATGAGGATTCTTCTCCAGAGGTGGATCTACAGGTCTTTTTGGTTCTTCAAAATATCGATCTTCTTCTTGATCTTCTTCGTTCATGGTTGTATCATGAATTCTGGGTACTTCTGCTTTTGCTTGTTCAGGTTCTTCAACAGGTCACTTTTTGGATTTGTTGTAAGCTATGTCTTCATCAAATGTCACATCCCTGCTGATGTCAATCTTCTTGTATCCTGGGAAATAGATTCTGTAAGCCTTCGAGCTTTCAGAGTATCCCACAAATATGCCCTTCTTTCCTGAAGGATCTAATTTTGTTCTCTTCTCTTTTGGAATGTGTATGTACACAGCACAGTCGAATATTCTGAGATGGCTGACTTCTGGTTTCTTGCCGGATAAGACTTCTTCAGGAGTCTTGTTCTCGAGTACTCTATGTGGATTACAGTTATGTACATACACCGTTGTTCTGGTAGCTTCAGCCCAAAGATGCATAGGAAGATCTTGATCATGAAGCATTGCTCTTGCAGCTTCCATGATGGTTCTATTCTTTCATTTCGCAATCCCATTCTGTTGTGGATTATAAGGAGTGGAAAACTCCCTCTTGATCCCTGATTCTTTGTATATCTCTTTGAATTCATTCGAAGTGAATTCTCCGCCATTATCTGATCGAATGGTCTTGATCTTCTTTTCAGTATGGTTCTCGATCAAGGCTTTGAATTCCTTGAACTTACTGAATACTTCATCTTTGTTCTTCATGAAGTAAACCCATGTATTTCTAGAAAAATCATCAATAAAAGAAACATAGTATGCATACCCACTTAGTGATTTTGATGACATAGGACCGCATACATCGAAGTGGATGATTTCTAATATGCCTTTATCTTTGCTTTCGTTGTTGGGAAATGTCTTCTTTGTATTCTTCCCTTTCGCACATCCTTTGCAGACCCCATCATGTTTTGCTTGAAATTCTGGAAGACCTTCAACAGCTTTGCTTGCAATAGGTAGTGATCTGTAATGCACATGAGCAAGCCTTCTATGCCAAAGTTCACTTGGCTCTACTGTGTCATGGGTCAAAGCTTGTTCTGGATGGCCCTTCAATTTGTACAAACCTCCTTCTTGTTCTCCAATCACTACCGCATCATCGATAGTCTTTCCTTTTGGCCACATGATGACTTGAGCATCTATGAATGCAACTCTCATTCCTTTTGCATCCAATGCTGATATGGACAGAAGGTTCTCCTTGAGTCCTGGCACAAACAATACTTCTTTCATTGTTAGAGACTTACCCAAGTCTAGTTTATATGAAGATTCCCCACTACCTTTTATTGGATATCGGTATTCGTCTCCTAGCTTCACCTTGTGAGGTGATTCATGTTCTGACAGTCTCACAAAGGATTTCTTGAATCCAATCATATGTTTGGAAGCCCCAGTGTCTATAATCCAATCATCACTTCCATGAGTAATGTTACCTATGAGAGCGGAGATCAGAACATATTCATCCTCACTTGAAGAATCTTCACTTTCATATCTGGATCTCTTCTTGGATGGTTCATCATCCTCTGCAGCATGAGCATGATGTCTTCTTTTGTTCCCCTTCTTCTTATGAGAGTGACCCTTGTTCTTAGGATAGTATTTTCCAAAGTGTCCTCTTTCATCACATGTATAACATCTCAATTTTGATAGGTCTCTTCTACTGTTATCTCTGTGATGTGGATCCTTACCTTTGGAGTAATGAGGTCTTCACTTCCCATCTTCTCTTCTCGAGCTACTATCCGTGCTTATTCTTGAGAACATTCTTCCCATAGTCTGCTGAATTTGACTAACTTATTTCTAGCACAAATTCCTTGGATGAAAGAATCCCATGACCTAGGAAGGCCATTCAATATTGTCATCACAATCTCTGCATTCTCCACTTCTTCATCTACAGCTTCTAATTGTTCCTTGATCTGAGAAACCCTTGTGAAGTAAGACTGGATGGTATCTACGTTTTGAATCTTCACATTCTTCAGTTGATTCCTCAGAGTCATCTTCCGGTTTATGTTCCTCCCTTCAAACAATTTGGTTAGGGCATCAAACATGGATTTAGGTGTCTTGAGAGAGGACACCTGTGGGATAAGATGATCCTTGATAGAATCAGCAATGATTCTCTTTTCCATAACCATCTTCTTCTTATGTAAGGCCTTTGCCTCATCTCCCTCTGGAACTGGAACCTCCTCATGAATGTAGGAGTCTAATTCATTCTCTTCTAGGACTAGGGAGATCCTATACTTCCAGGCTCGGAAGTTATCAGCTCCCTCAAACTTTTCATCAAGCTTGGTATGATGAGACATCTTAAACTGAGAATCTCAAATGGAAATACAATAGATATTAGATCTTACCAAGTCAATATGTCGGATCTGAAACTTGAGCTGAAATCCTGCAAAGCTGGTTCAGGAGCAAATTAGGGTTTTTCTTTTCCGAAGATCTGTCCACCCAAATGCCTTGAAATTTGCCCCTAACTTCAATTTTGGGGAGGAGATCAATCCAGGCCTGGGCTCACTGAAAAATTCCTCTTTTGTGAAAATCCCTAATTTCCGGTAGTAGTGTCTGGTCCAAAACTGAAAAACCTCAGAATTGGATTCTGCTTTGACAGAAAGATGCGCCCTAAGGAGGAGAGTTATTCCACCTTACTTTTGCTGAAAATCTGTGGAGGAAGATCCACAAACTAGGAAGCCCTAGTTCCCACAGCTGCACACTGTCTTTTTCTCAGATTAGCTTTGATATGATGTTAGTTTTTCAACTTTAAGCTAGCATTATTAGAATCTTTGACTGAGAGAATAACAAGTACAGCAATCAAACACAAGAGACAATGAACACAGTGTTTTTCCTCGGGGAAACCATAAAGGAGAAAACCCCACAACTTCCTCAGAGATAGAATCAGCACCAAAACACTAAAAGCCCCAAACATTAAGTGATCTCCCGACAGCAGTAATCTTCTTCTTATCTAGCCCTAGTGTCTTCTCCTTCCTCAACTATGCGCTACACTTAAGTGTGTATGAGTTGTGTGTTAAATAGATTCTCCAGTTATCTATTTATAATAATACCGACATGACTGAAACCCTACTAGGGCCGACCTCTACTAGGAGAGTCTAATAACCCTAGTGCCCCGGAACTGCGGGGACTTTAACACTTAGACAATCAGAGGGTTACTCACTATGACTTGACATGACTTGTTTACATTATTGATCCTCTCGATCGGAACATCAAGGCATGACAATATGACTCAATTACATTATAGATACATCCCGAAATAAACATCGGGTTACAATACATAAGATACATAGATGAATACATTCCGAAGTTACAAATACATCAACAGGTCTAAAGAGGGAACCAGTATCTATCTCTCCAGCGACACCTGTGGATTGAATTGTACTCTCTGCACTTATTCCTTGAAGCTCCTTTTCCTTCATCACTTATAATCTGGTTTTTAATTCTGCATCTCTTTTCTTCAAAAGCTGGATATCAACTTCCCACTGCCTCTCCTTTTCTTCGAGATTTAGTAGCTTAGCTTTGCAATCGGTAAGCTCAACATTCAATGTCTCTTTTTCTCTTTCAAAGTCAGCTAATTCTTCTGCTTGGGCGAGCCGGGTGGCAGGGATTTTTAACTTATTTTTCAAGGTCTGGATCTCCTTCTCTTTATCATCGAGAAATTTCTGAGGAAAAATCCATTTATGTGTGGGTCCTTCTATTTGCATAGCTTCATTATGTAAATTGTTGATTTGGGTTTTGAGTGCTTTATTCTCCACTCTCAGCTTCCTTAAAAGATTTAAATTTTTTGCCTTACTTTCCTCCATCTTGGACATCTGTATGGTAGCCTTAAAGCAATCTGGAATTCAATATATCTCCAGTCTCTTTGTTGAGGTGTATTATGTCAGTAGTGGGAACCTTTGAGAGGTTCACACTGAACTCTGACACCTTGTTCCCCATTTCCAAGGCTAAGCTAATGGTGTCAGTGGCATGATCTCTTACAGTTTTCAGCACCACATTGGGGCAAGGCAACCGCGATGCCTCGCTATATAGTTCTGCTGTCTCCTTGAAAGTTTTATCAGCCCTCTCTCGGTAAGATCCTATCCAGTCCTCTTTGGATGTGTGCTTTCTTGGAGTCTTCCCGTCAAATACATACTCTTGTATTTGTAATTCGGCTGTCTTGGGCTCTTCTTGTTGTTGCTCTTTCACTAAATTCTTCTTCTTCACATGTCCCTTTTCCTGGCCCCTTTTAACCTGCACCAATTGTTGTCCCCATTCTATTTTCTGCTTCTTGGGCATGCTGGTCGTGTCCACTTCTTCAGTGTCCATGGGCTCTCGACCCCCTCTTTTTATTGAACTCATCGAATAGTTGACCAGTGATGAGAATCCATCGGCTATTGCAACT
The DNA here is from genome assembly GCA_001517045.1 of Pseudotsuga menziesii. Taxonomy (NCBI): domain Eukaryota; kingdom Viridiplantae; phylum Streptophyta; class Pinopsida; order Pinales; family Pinaceae; genus Pseudotsuga; species Pseudotsuga menziesii. The sequence continues at coordinate 169,777 of LPNX010775513.1, forward strand.
ACTTTATCCAATTCTCTTTGGGGAGAAGCTACCCGAGTAGCTATGAGCCAGTGCCCTGCTCCATGCTGGTATCCATCAGGGCAGCATTAGGGAAATTGTCCCAGTTTGTTGCTTCTCTAAGTCCAGGTATTTCAATGTGTTCAAAAGGCCTGCATTTGTGAGCTTTCCTCCTTTTGGAAATTATCTGGTGAGGGTCATAATTTACCGCTTGTCCCAGGGAAAACTCCATGCCTCTAAGAAAGTTGGTAACAAGGGGAAAAGCACCCTTCTTCTAACTATGTATGGCCTTAATTCCCATGGGAAAATCAAATTTGAGCTTTTCTTAAAGTTCAAGAAGTTCTCTTCTTCAACAATGAGTCTTTGCTAGATCAAATCCAGGGAGAAAACCCTGGTAGTTAGAAAAGTTGGTAGAATGTAGGGTGGATGTACGAAGCCATACAACCTTATGGTCATTCCAAATGATGTGAGGAACCAGTCCCCTATCTTCTTGCTATTTGACAGCTGTAGTATTTTCCTCATCTCAGGCTATAGCCTAGGTAACCTTTCTTGAAAGAAGAGGTCGTATATTTCGGCCATCAATTGGTTCATGAATTTACAGTAATATGTGGCCATATCAGCATTGATTTCCAGTTCTAGTACTTGTAGGTCCTCCTCATTATAAGCTATAAGCATTCTCAGCAAAAAGGACTGGAATCTGAACATTCTAGTGCTGCATACATTCGCTAACTGAGAACGGATGTTCTCGGCCAGGAACTCATCAAAATTAAGGCAGCAAGATTGACAGGATTGTCCAGGTAATCCAGGTTCAGTCGAACAAGTACTCAAGACGAACAAAAGACTCAATAATGACTCTGTGACATAAGCGTCGGTATCTAGACCTAGGAACTAACTGGCTAGGGATATACACCACTGAGTTTCTTCATTGAATTGTTTGAGGTCAATAGGGTAAGACAGGTCGATGGGTTCACTATTGGGTTTAGAACAGGCCTTCAGGAAGGTTTCTTTACTTTCGTCTGTAGACTCTCTGAAACAACGTATAATATTTTCTTCCTGGTAATCTTGGGATATATGGACGAATTCGTCTGGGATATGCAGGGTTTTGTCGATGATGGACGCTTGGATTGAGCAAAGGATTTTAGACTTTGATTTATTCATAATGACACCTTCGGTGACAGAGAAATTGTCTGCAGACCATTCGATAAACTCAGGGAAATGGGGGGTTTGGCCAATAGAGAAGAAATGGAAGAAAGATTTAAAAACACCACAGGTATCTCCACCTTGGTCCTTAAGAATTTCTAGTTTGCCTCTGGCGGTTTCAATAACTTCTCCCACCAGGATAGTATCAAAAATCTCGGCATTCTCACCTACCAAACTCTCTTCTGCCCTTCGACCTGCGGCCTCAGGTTCTACATCATCTCTCACCCCTACTACTTCTATTACGTCCATTTTTAAATAGCACTAAGAGGGTATCAAGGGCCTACCTTGTTCTGCAGTACAGTCTCCTGGTGGGTCCATGCTGGCGCTCTCTATGTGGTTGGATATCCGGCGGCTTCAAGGTTTCAGAAAAGACAAACCTTTGCAACTTCACGTGGACCCTTTATAGCTTTTCACACAACATAACCTTTGCACCCTTCCTAGGCGGCTTGCACCGTAGATATTACTCTTTGTGATATGAACCGTAGGTATGTGAGGTTCTTTATGCTGCATCTTTCCCTACTTCACACATGTGCAGGTCAACCGTCGATCAAGATTGATTTTCTTCACAACCGTTGATCTGGGCGGACCCTACCATTCTTTGTGAAGCGAGGTTCTGTTTCCCTCCATGCTAATCAATATTGTGAAATGAACTATGACCTTTGATCTCCCTTCGTTCTCGTATTGATCTTCAAACTGAGTAGCCTGTACCACTTTTCGCAATCTAAAATTGCTACCGCGTCCTCGCAAATATGGGATGCGAAATCAACTTCAACCGTGGATCTTCTTGGATCCCTTTCTCGACCGTTAGATGCTTCTATCCTTTAAACTATTTTGCAATCTGGAAAAGTGGCTTTGGTCGGGCATGTTCGATGTGTGAAATGTTTTGACGCCGTTGATCTGCCATCCGATCAATCTCAGCCTTCGATCATGAGTCCCATTTAATTCCTTCAGTGCGCCCAATGTCTTCCTCCTTACCTTGCTTCTCTGATCCACAGACTGTTTTGCTGCTTTCGACATTCACCACCGAGGCTTATTCCAATGGCTGAGTGCTATCTTGTGTGTGCCATTAGCCCCTTCTACGAACACTAAGCTACCTACCCAACACCTCTCGATGAGGCAGAAATTCCCAGGTAACTCTTATGACCAAAACTTAACAGAGTGTTAACAACTGACTCCACGAGGGATGCTATCCTCCCAGTGAGGTAGAAAAGAACGCATAGACTAGTTTCCTACTTCATTGAAAACCTCCTTTTATTTTACTTCCTGAAAGAAAACATACTTTGAAAGAATGGTTACCTCTTATGATCTTAGGGCCTTCTCCATGGGCTTCAAATATTCTGATTCACCATCCATACTGATTAAAACATAATACATATTTACACTATGATACACAGACCTTAGTCCCTTTATTCCAGCTAATGTTTCAGGAACCTCCCATTCACCATGCCCTCTTCGTACTGCGACCCATCTGGATACTGTAAAATGAAGCCGTTGTCTCCTCTGTGCGCCGCAATAAGGTATGGGCCTACCCATAAGTGGTTGAATTTTCCATGCTTCCCTTTTTCTTCGTGCGGGGTATCCCATTTTATCACCAAGTCATCCACCTGGAAAACGTCTTCTTTTATTCTCCTGTCGAAGGTATTCTTCATCTTCTCCTAGTGTATCTGGACTTTATCATAAGCCTTGTCCCTCACTTCATTAAGATCAATAATTTAGTTGATCCTTCTTTGAATGGGATTAGGATCATCCAATGGATCCCACAATAACTTCATGACTGGAATGCCCAGAGAGGCAGGAAAAATTACCTTGGCTCCATATACCAACTGAAACGGCGACATTCCGATGGCCCTTTTGGTGTTGATTCTGTCAGCCCACAAGGCATATTTCAATTTCGTGTGCCAAGATTTCTTGTTATCCTCCAACAGCTTCTTAATAATCCTCACAAGGCTTTTGTTAGAAGATTCGACCAGTCCGTTCCCCTGTGGGTAATAAGCCGTAGAGTGATTTAGGCTTATATGGTACTTATGGCAAAAATTGATCATTTTCCTTGGTTTAAATGCAGGTGTGTTGTTTGTCACAATCCGCTTCGGGCAGCCGAACCTTGCCAAAATATTATTTTCTAAGAAATCCATTATCACTTTTTCTGTATCCCTCCTGGTGGGTATGGCCTCGATCCACTTTGTGAAGTAATCAGTGGCAGTCAGAATCCACTTATGTTGCTTGGAGGAATTTGGATTTATCTCTCCAATGAAATCTAACCCCCATTGCTAGAAAGGAGCTTCCACATATATAGGGTTGAGGGGGAGAGACACCACTTTCTTTTTCCCTTCAAAAATCTGACACTGGTGGCATTTAGTCGTTTCCTTATAGACATCTAAGAACAACGAAGGCCAATAAAATCCTACCCTCAAAATTGTGTTTGCGGTAACTTTCCAGGAATGATGTCCTCCACAGTCTCCTTCATGAAATTCCTTTGCCATATGTTGGGCTTCGTTTTCCAAAAGACAATTCAGCAGTATCCCCCCGGGGTCTTTCCAATAAAGATATTGTTCTATGATGCAAAATTTCGTAGCTTTCAGTTTCATGGATCTATCCCGGGTCTTGCTTAGTCCAGCAGGAGGTTGTAAATTCTACAATACGAAAATAATGTCAGCATACCAAGGAGATGCAGAGAAATCAGGCTTCACTTGCACCTCTGCCTCTACTTGATCAGACTAACAGACGAGGAAATTCAGCTACAGAGAGTCACAATGGGATTCTGTCATCATCTTAGCTAACCCTTGTCCTTTGATCAATTTTGTGGGCTTGATTTCTATGTCATATTCTAGGAGCACTGCAACCCATTCAGCTCTCTTTCCCTCCGGATCCGGCTGTGTAAGTATGCTTTTCACTACGCTGCTAGGTACATAGGAAATTATGTGCGAATGGAGGAGGTAGATTTTGAAATATTTCAAGGATTTAACCAAAGCGTAGGCTTGTTTTTCCATTATACTATATCTTAATTCTCCATCCCTCAATATTTTACTAAAGAATGCTATAGGCTGTTCTTCACCCCGATCATTTTTTTGCAGCAACACTGCCGCTACAGTGTGTTCTGAAGCATACAAGAACAGTAAGAAATCCTTCTCAAAATCTAGGTTGATCAGTACATGAGCCTCTGAAATGGCCTGTTTCATATTTTTGAAAGATTTCTTGGCTCCTACTGTCCATTTGATCTCATGATCTTTCCTTAGAATGTAACTAATGTCCATCAGGATTTCGGCGAAGCTAGGGATGAATCTCCTCAATTAGTTGACTTGACCGATGAAAGATTGTATTTCTTTCTTGCTCCTTGATTCTTCTACTCTCAAGATTCCTTTTATCCTGTCTGGATCGATCTTGATCCCTTCCTTCGAAATGATGTGCCCCAGCAACTTTCCTTCTTCTAGAGAAAAGTTTGACTTTCTAGGGTTTAATGAGATTCCATACTTCCTACATTTAATGAAAACTCTTTCCAGATGCCTGATATGATCTTTAACCCACCTGGAGTACACAGTAATGTCGTCCATGTATATCACCACAATTTTTTCTCTCTCATCTGCAAAAGCAATATCCATGGCACGTTGGAAAGTTGCTCTAGCATTCATCAACCCAAATGGCATCTTTACGTACCTGAATGTACCCCAAGGTGTGGTGAAAGCGGTTTTTTCTTGGTCTTCAGGAAATACCTTCACCTGATTATAACCGGAAAAACCATCCATAGTGGATATCCTTTCTGAGCCTACCACCCTCTGCAAGATCTGGTCCATCTTTGGCAATGTTTAGTTGTCTTTAAAAGATATTTTATTTAAGTTTCTGAAATCTATGCATAGCCTTATCTCCCCATTCTTTTTCTAAACAAAAACCAAATTGGCTACCCATTTTGAAAACCTCAGAGTTACTATTATCTTTTCATCAAACAACCTTTTCACTTCTTTTTCAATGATGGGTACTAACTTCGGATTGATCCTTCCGAGTTTTTGCCTGAATGGTTTTTCTCCGGGTTTAATCGGAATAGTATGATGTATGCTGGAAGCTTCATACTCTTTGAGATCTTCATAACTCCACGCAAACACATCGTGTATTTCTTCATCAAGTTCACATACCCTTCTTTTTCTTTAGTGGATAATTTCTTGGACAATTTTATAATTTTTGGGTCACCTTCAGTGCCGATATTTATATCTTCGATGGAATCCGTGGCATGCTCGACCTTTGGATCTCTGGCTACATCATTTTGGTCAAAAAGAGACTCTAAAGGGATCAAGACTCTGGGAATATGATTGCTTTTCAAATAGACTATATCCCTGCCTCCCAAGGAGTCCTTTAGTTTTCCCGTCTCAACGGCTTCTTCCCCTTCCTCTTCAATGTCTAGGAATTTTTCGGGGTCAGTGCCACCTTCATCTATGTGGGTGTTTACAAACTCACCGGAAAACTCCAGAAATCTTTTGATCTGCATATATTCTTCAAAGACTTGCCAATATTTAGTGTTATCTGGTATGGAAGGTCTATTTACAATATCTACTTTATATTTCCTTTTTCCTGCCGTAGGGGCTTCGAATTTTCCTGTTGCAGTCGCTAGCGAGTCCGCCACCGTATTCTCATATCTAGAGATCACTTGGACTGTATGTTCAATGAAGAAATTTCCGAACATATCCCATACCTCATTCCGGTTCTTGGATGTCTAGTCTGATAGCTGTCATTCACCTGATTTACTACAAGCTCCGAATCCCCAAAAATTTGGACCCTTTTCGCTCCTAAATCCTTTATTGCATGCAGTCCTAGCAACAAGGCCTCATACTCTGCTACATTGTTAAAGCATTCAAAAATCAACTTATAAGAGTAAGCTTTGGTATCATTAATGGGGGAGATTATATACACACCTGCGCCAGCACCCGCTTTAGCCACTGAGCCGTCGAAATACATCTTCCACAGTCCTTCGTCCTTCTGCTTCCTTTCCAAGACCTCCAGCTCACTGGTATCTTTTTTATCCTTTTTACCCTTCCATGGCACAACGATTTTTGAGTTGCAAGGAGATATATCATTGAAGAAAATAGAGGACCCCAAGTCCATGTTGACGGCATAAACATGATGGATGTCGGCCTGAGCCTGACTACTCATGACATAAGGCAACCTCTTCTCACTGTATAACCTTTTGTTTTCGTTCCGAACAGGAATTATCGCATAGGTCATGTCCATTTGCAAGCTTCCTTTCAGCTTCGAAGTCCAAGACCTTGAAAGAAAAACACCAAACTTGGGAGGAATGTCAGCCACAACGACATCCATGACTACAATTTTAGATGGCAACTTATTTAAATATACCACCATGTCTTTGATCAATCCCAGACATTTTACCCTCTTAGAATCAAAGGAACACAGGTCTTTATGAGGCCTTGTAATATCCAATCCCAGGCTTTCCACCACTCCCTTTGGCATCAGATTGTGTGAGGCTCCTGAATCCAACATAGCATTGTGTAACACCATATCATGTATATTCAAGCTCATGTAAAAGGGGGGCACCTCCTCGTCTTCACTATCCATGCTGTCAATCTTAGATCCCAGAATAATAGTAGGGTTGTCTTCAGTCACTTCCAAGATATCCGGGTGAGTTTCTCCTTGGTTTGCAATCATCTTCATTATAGTGTCCCTGTATTCCTGATTCCTCAATAATTCATTGAAAGGAATTGAGACCTTCAGCTTAGCTAGCTCGTTTTGGAGGTTAAACATGGGGGGGGTTTTCCCAGTTCGACAGGTGCCATTGGCTCCAACTCTCTCACATTACTATTCCCCTTTTCCACTTCTCTAGGTGCTATTGGCCCCTTTTGTTTTTCGTCTCCTTTCCCTGGGCCGGTCTGACTACTAGAAGGCTGGTCTAGGTTCAATCCTCCCTTATGTATAGCAATGTCCCTACTTCTTAACTTGATCTTCCTGACATCGTCTATAGCATGCATATACCCTTTATGATATTTCTCCAATTCCCCTGTCAGGGTCTTATCATCCACTTGAGCAAACATATCATGTTCCTCTTCAGTCAAGTATATCTCAGAGTCCAAATGGACGAAATGATGGATATGATATTCGATAGACTCAGCTTCATCTTCGGCAGCCACATAGTTTTCAGGGAAAGGAGGCCTGATTGGTTGCTCTTCTTGGTTTCTTGGATTCTTCACATCCCTTGGTCTATTGGGTTGGAGCGGGGGAGGGACTTGCCTCCTAAAATTAGGATTCCTTATCTGAGGTTCATTCTGCTCCCAGTTCATCAACTTGGCTTCCACCGTTAGCCTGTCCATCAATTTTTCCATAGTTTTGAGCATCATCTCAAATTTTATATCACTAGTGAAGAGGTAGAAGTAGTGGGGTATGCCTCTTCTCTACCTTTCCTTCTGTCAACCTCCTCCCTTGGTTTAATTTTTCCACATGCCATCATATTGGCCTCTACTTCTAGGGCGTCAGTGAACATGGCTGGGAGGGTGTTTGACTTTCTTTCTCTCAATAACAAAGCAAAATCATTATCAAAGGCATCAAGGTAATGAAGTTTAGCCGCCCCCGGTGAAGTTTTGATATCGGCAGGTATCGAGTTGTATACCAGCATGAATCTGCTGGAAAACTCATGGACCGATTCAAAACCTCCTTTCTTGAGATTGTTGTATTGAGACAAGACCTGTAACGGGCTTTGTTTTTCATCCCACCTTTCTAGAAATATGGTTTGAAAACTAGCGAAGCTGCGGATAGACCTAGGTGGCAAATATTTGTACCACTTCTTGGCTTCTCCAGAAAAACTTTGAGCGAACAACCGCATTTTGACATCTTCATCATCCACCTCTTTCAGGTCGATGAAGTCGTCGAACTTATCCACATGGTATCTTGCTGAGACATTTCCCTCCTCGTCATAGAGTGCAATTCTTTGGGCGTAATTCAAGGGGAGGTCGTGTAGAACCAGAGGTAAGGCTAACGGGGTAAATCTAGCAGCAACCATCGAGGTAGGTTGATTAGGAACATACAGGGGGTTAGGCAACTGGGTGTTCTAAAAGATAGGGGCTATCTCTTCAGCTTTTGGTGGGGTCTCTAGGTTTAACCACAAAGAATCAAGCAGATAGGATTGCAATGTATTAGGGTTAACCCCATATTTCCTTAGGTCGGATTCAGATTTAGATTTGGTTAGTAGTCTTTCAGCCCTAACCCCCCATTCAGGTTCTGCTATGCCGTACAAATATTGAGATGATGAAGTACCAAACAACGAAGAACATGAACAGACCATCAACACAGAGCATTGAAAAATGAATTATGTATTAACTTTAGAAGAAAACTTTGGTGAATATCTGAAACAAAAGACAGAGCATAGTAAGTATGAATTCCAAACTGTTATACACTACGTTCAGATATGAAGGAAAACAAAATGGGAGAGATAAACTGAAAAAACATTCACATAAGAAAGGAAGCAAAAGACTGCAAATACGAACAACACATGAATCCCTGTATGAAACGTCGGCCTCGGCACTGCAATTTTACTAAAATTCTCTTGAAAGCATACACAGCAAAATTACAATGGTTTTCAACCCTTTCTCCTTCTTCAGGAGGTATATTTATAGCATTTTGACTTCCCAGACCGACATCCGGGAATCAAAATTTGTTACAAATGAAGGACCTTTTCTAACAAACTCTTAGGTGGCATATCGGCTGCGATTTGCATGAAACGGCTAAACAATGAAATGTGGAATGCAAGAGGAAATATGAACGAGAGTTTTCTATACTTCCATCTGGCGGGTGATAACTGTACAAATTTCCAAGAGAGGCGACCATTGGGATGAGCATGCAACGTAGAGAAAACTTCCCGCGTATTATCATTGCCACTCCTACGAATGCATTTTTAATTTGGTCGACCCATATTGCTAAATGACTCTCCATAAATCAGGACCAAGCAGGGTCGCAATGGCCATGTCGTATGCTTGTGCTTTGAGCTCCATCATTTTCGGGTATGAAGTCTCAGGGACCTCGGTGCATGTGGCTTTAAAATCAAACAACAATTCAAAATCACTAGTCAATTTATCAAAAACGATCTTCCCTGACAACGATTGTTGCATATCTCCAAACTTGTTGTTGTCTAATCGGAGTGCACTAGGCACTCTCAATACCCCTTCTGGGAAAATAAAGAACACTTTTCTTCCCAGAAAAAAGGGAGTCCTTTGCTTACCAGTGGTTTGAATAGCTTCATGACCTCTAGGAATTTGTGCTCAATAACCTCTATTTTGGCTCGTACAGTCTCCAACATCATGTGCTTAGCAACTACCTTTCTAGCTACGGAGACAACAGCAACCCTGTTTTGGATATCGTATCGGTTGGTGGAATTGTCTGACAAAGAGCTTAGGAAAGTAATGGCATTCTCCACTATCGCCAAGGGCCTTTTCTGTAATTCTCCTAATACTCTCAGGACTTTTTTCTTGGCTTCTAACATAGCGCTTTCCTAGTCTTCAATGAAATATAGATAAGGCCGGAACTTCTCAGCTTCTATAATGATCTGATCCCAGATCAAATGTCTAGCGCCTTGCAAGGCAAGTTTACCGACCACCTGTTGGCTTAATTTGTCATTTTGTTGAATCAGTCCTTGGCATTTCTCTTCTATCTTTTCTCTTCCTTGTTTCTCTTTGACCCTTTCTTTTTCTAGTTCCTCGATCTGTTGTTTTAGTTTAATGAGCTCTGTATATTTTAGGCCTATCTAGGACATTGCTCTAGAGAGGGAACCGGTATCTATCTCTCCAGCCACACTTGTGGATTGAATTGTACTCTCTACACTTCTTCCTTGAAGCTCCTTTTCCTTCATCGCTAATATGGTTTTTAATTCTGCATCGCTTTTCTTCAAAAGCTGGATATCTGCTTCCCACTGCCTCTCCTTTTCTTCGAGCTTTAGTAGCTTAGCTTTACAATCGGTAAGCTCAGCATTCAATGTCTCTTTTTCTCTTTCAAATTCAGCTAATTCTTCCGCTTGGGCGAGCTGGGTGGCAGGTATTTTTAACTTCTTTTTCAGGGTCTAGATCTTCTTCTCTTTATCATCGAGCAATTTCTGAGCCAAAATCCCTTTATGTGCGGGTCCTTCTATTTGCATCACTTCATTCTATAAATTGGTGATTTGGGTTTTGAGTGCTTTATTCTCCACTCTCACTTTCCTTAAAATATTTAAATTTTTTTCCTTACTTTCCTCCAGCTTGGAAATCTGGGCGGACCCTACCATTCTTTGCAAATCGAGCTTCTGTTTCCCTCCATGCTAATCAAGATTACTAAATAAACTATGGCCGCTGATCTCCCTCTGTTCTCGTATTGACTGTCGATCTGAGCAGCCCGTACCACTTTTTGCAATCCGAAATTGCTGTCGCGTCCTCACAAATCTGGGATGCAAAATCAACTTCAACCGTGGATCTTCTTGGATCCCATTCTCACCCATTATATGCTTCCATCCTTTAAACTATTTCGCAATCTAGAAAAGTGGCTTTGGCCGGGCATGTTCTCCATGTGAAATGTTTTGACGTCGTTGATCTGCCATTTGATCAATCTCAGCCTTCGATCATGAGTCCCACTTAATGCCTTCAGCACGCCCAACGTCTTCCTCTTTACCTTGCTTCCCCGATCCACAGATTTTTTTACTGCTTTCGACATTCACCATCGAGGCTAATTCCAATGGCTGAGTGCTATCTTGTGTGTGCCATCAGCCCCTTCTGCGAACACTAAGCTACCTACCCAACACCTCTCAATGAGATTGAAATTCCCAGGTAACTCTTATGACCAAAACTTAGCAGAGTGTTAACACATAGATTTGGACAACACAAGAGATCCAAGGACCTTCCAACAAGCCAAAGACATGACAGAGGTCATAACACCTTCATCAATAACTGTATGTTTAATGGTGTTATTCAAATACTCCACACGGACTTGAAAAGACACATGGTAAGGAAAACAAGGTTGGGCATCATGAGTCTCGAACCTGGCAACAATAGGGCCATTCAGGTTAGCCACTACTAAGCTTCTAACAACACTTTCCTCTGTGAGGGACAAGTATGAATCAGCTCTAAGGATGACATCACAAAATGAGTCTGGCCCAAATCCTCAACAATAGATTAGTGTTGGGTGTCTCAGGAATTAGGATTGTGCGCTAAGCTCTTAAGTTCTCCTTTCGGTACTCATGGTATAGTTTTAGACTTCTTAATCTGTAAAGGGATCTATAGAGGCAGAGGATCTTTAACCATGGTCAGTTGTGACAAACCATAATCGCATGAATGGGTCAAAACATGTACAACCGACAACACATTAACACAACCATGGCCACTTTCTAGGGTCGGTGTGTTTTAAATCCCACCACTTCCGGTGGTTGGAGTCCTCGAAGTCATATTTAGATTGTGTGGAAGGGGATTCGTCAGCACAACTGGGATCTATGCAATAAACTTTGAGGCTTCGTCAATCCTAGGGCACAAGTGCGTAAGATGGTCTCGTCCACAAATTTTACATGGGAATTTGACCTTCTGTTTAGTCTTCTTGTCCCCGCCAACATTTTCGTCATTCTTGTCATAATTAACATTCTCCTTTGTATTCCCACCCTTCTTATTATTCTTCCCCTTTTTACTATTCTGTTTGGTTTGTTGGTTACCCTTCTGGTTCGATGAATACACAGATGTACATCCACCAATAGGTTGGGGGTGGACGAAGCCACATCTTGTCTGTTTTCAGACTGGTTAATCAACAAATTTTGCATTTGATTTGTAACCTGGTCCACAACTTTCCCGCTCATAGACCCAACAATTCCATCGACGTGTGGATCATTTTTAAACTTGGGTTCATGATTTGACATCATTGCATCAGGAACAATCTCATAAAGGAGCCCAAATAGAGCATAAATCAAGTCTAATTGATGAGCTCTAAAAATGGCATGTTCCTCAATCGCCACTCCGGACGTCGAAACATCCTTTGCAATATAAGGCAATAAGGAATTAAGGAACCATTCCAGTAAGAATTATGATGCAATGTTGGCCATAATAAATCGCTTTCATCTATGCCACTCTTGAATATAGTCGAAAGTATGAATGGTCTTGTCTTTCCAAAAGCTTGATAAAAGTTTCATATCGACATCGTAGCGAATGGACATTTGAAAGTGATTAAGGAATACCATGTCCAAATCATTAAAGGTCTGGTATGTTCCCCAAAGAATCCATATATATAATTATGTGGCTATACCCGTAAAGGTGTGGAAATTCAGCCCAGTCTTAGTACAACTGAACTCGCAAAAATTGCTAAAAGACATGCATAGATCCACTCAAATTCATGCATAACACAAACTTGCATTGAATAAGTTTACATCGGCCAACCTTTTTAATGTAGTGTATTTCCAAATATATAATTACATCAGATATTCAAAAGCCTGAGAAGGCAAGTTGAATCCTCACAATTAGTAGGCTTACTAAAGTAAAAAATCCCCACTAGGTTCATAAAACACTTTCCAAATTAGTCAAGGAGGTCACGAATTAGATGAATAAAAAATTTCAGCTAATGAGTGATGGAAATTTAATCGAATCATGCTTTTAGGAAAGAAAATATGAAGGATGAGTTGGGAAAAAAACAAGGCAGTTGCCATGAGATTAGCTTTTACCTTAAAGCTGTAAAAAAAAGTCTAAGTATGAGAAAGGTAGGAAAGCGAACTTACTAATATGGGAAGTTTGTATAGTCATCGTAATCTTATCCAAAATCTGTTTGGGGAACTCCTAGATGTAAACATGGTGAGTGTTGACCAAGTGGTGCAAGTGGAGACCAACTACCTAGTCTAGAACCTAAGAAATTAATCAAGAAGATTAATAAAATATATCTTAAGTATGGGAATGGATTTTTTATTATTATAACACCCCCTTTTAAGCTTGAATTATGCGAAATATCATAAATATATCATAGATATAGGGCCTAGCAACAAGGCTTAGTCACCCTTTACATATTGCTTGTCCACAAAACAAGTAAAGAAGGAAAACCTCATGGGAAAAACCTTCCATCAAAATATGGTCATGACCAAAATTTGTGAAATATTGTCTTCAATATATATTCACCATGTGATCAACTATCCCAAGCAATGATTTGAGATGGATGAAAGTATTCTCAGATAATTCCTTGGTGAATATGTCTGCAACTTGCTCAGATGATGTGCAATAGTGCAAAGCAATGATCTCATAATGAACAAGTCCTCTGATGTAGTGCATATGCATATCTATATGTTTGGTTCACTACCTCTGAACAGGTTCTGTTGATATTTCAATAGCACTTTGGTTGTCACAAAAAATGACTGTGGAAGTGCTAGACTCAATCCCAAACTCTCTAAGTATTCCTTACAACCACAAACATTGAGTAGTTGCATTCATAGCTCCTCTATATTCTACCTCTTTTGAAGAAAGTGCAATGGAATTTTCTTTTTTACTTGACCAACACATTGTTCCATCTATAAGCATAAACATAGATCTAGAATTTGATTTTCTATTAGTTCTATCTCCATCCCAATCAGAATCAGTAAAATCAACTAAATCTATATAAGATTTTGCAACATAGTGAATTCCATGTCTCTTGGTTCCTTGCACAAAGTGCAAGATTCTCTTTGTTTCCATCCAATGTATCTCATGTGGCTTCTCCATATGTCTATATGCCACACTCACTCCATAATAAATATCAGATAGAGTGTGAGTAAGATAGAGAAGGAAACCAACTAGCTGCATGTACAGAGTGTTGTTCACCAAGGAAGTTGAATCTACATCTTCTAGCTTAACTCCTAAGACGGAAGGAGTCTTGCTTGTATTGCAATATTTCATTTTGAACTTATTTAGCAGGTATGAAGCATATTTGGACTGATGTAATTTGATACCAAAGGTTGATTTTGAAATCTCAAGCCCCAAAAATTGGCTCAACAATCCCAAATCAGTCATGGAGAAGGCTTGGTTCAAAGCATCCTTCAAGGAGGCAATTTCTTTCATGGAACTTCTTGTCATCAAAAGGCCATACACATACAAGACAATAATTAAGATTGAACCATGAATCATATTCAAAAATACATTTGGATCAAACTTGCATCTACTGAAGTTCTGAGATAGCAGAAAGCCATCTATCTTGGCATACCAAGCTATGGGAGCTTGTTTTAGCCCATATAAGGATTTCTTCAACTTGCACACAAGAGATTGATGAGTAACCAAACCCCATGGTTGATCCATATATATATATATATATATATATATATATATATTCCTTGATATCACCATGTATGAAGCACTCTTTATATCCATGTGATGTACCTCCAATTGCTTGAATGTTGCAATGGCCAAAACTAGTCTTATTGAGTCCATCTTTGCCACTGCTGCAAAGGTCTCATTGTAATCAATTCATTGGACTTGGGAGAATCCCTTGGACAATCATATTTATTTGTACTTAAGAGGAGATCCATCAACAACAACAACAAAATTTGAAGACCCATTTTCACTTCACTAGCTTTCGTCCAGGTGGGAGATTGACTAGCTCCAATGTCTCATTTTTATGGAGCTAATGGAATTCTTCTTTCATGGATGATTGCCATATTGGATCATATGAAGATTATTCATATGATTTTGGATCATATTCAATCATCATATATCACTTCTCAACAAATCTTATATCTTTGATAGAGAGTGCACTCTCGAACTAAGATCTAGTTCTTCTAGGATCACTCAGATTCCCAGCTAGTTCCCCAGCTGCTTGAATAGTATTTTATGCCCACTTAGGTATTGTAGGAGTGCTTGGATATACAATTGAATATTTATTGTCAGACATATCAAAATTAGAAATCTCAATGGAGTCTTCACTTACAATCAGAGGTGATGGTGAAGATGATTCTCCAATTTCAGTTGTTGGCATAGGCTCTTCTTCAAACTGAACACTCCTTTCGATGAAATATTTTTTAGTGCTCAAGTTGATCAATTTGTATCCTTTGGAATATTCTGAATACCCAACAAATAGACATTCTTTAATTTGGGGTTGCAAATCCTTTCTCTTTTCTGGTGGAATTCTATCCCAAGCCGTTTACATCCAAAAATCCTGAACTGGGACACATCAAGATTGTGTCCACTCCAAGCTTCGAAATAAGTGATTCCATACAAGTATTATTGAGGCACCCTATTCTAAATATAGGATGCACACAGTGATTTCTTCGGCCCAAAACTTTGGTGGCAAGTTTTTAGACTCCATCATGAAAGTGGCCATCTCCTTGAGAGATATATTATTCCTCTCAACGACACCATTCTACTGAGGTGTGTAAGGAATAGAATGTTGCATCTGGATACCCACATCTTCACAAAATTGTATGAGTTCAAATTTGACATATTCACCACCATTATCAAATCTGAGGAATTTGAGCTTCCTTCCAGGCAGTTCTCAACTAGGGCTTTGAAACCCTTGAAAATATCAAATACTTTTAACTTGTACTTGAGGAATAAGACCCAACAATATATAGAAAAGTCATAAATAAAGGTTAGAACATATTTGGATCGACTCATTGACATATGAGAGAATGGATCGGTAATATCACTATGAACAAGCTCAAGGGGTGCATAGGATTACTCATGACTGACTCTCTCATACTCTTGCTCTGGGTGTTTTCCTAGGATGCATCCTTGATAGCCTCCTTTAGAAAACTTGATTTTGGGAAACCCCTTGACCATATATTTGTCACACAAATTGAAAATATACTTGTAGTTTAGATAACCAAACCTTTCATGCCATAACTTGCTAAATTCATTAGCACGAGTGAGGAGAGAAAAGGGGTTTGATAAGGGCATGAAGTGTGAGAACTTGTACACTTTGGAGCTATGATCAAAAACATATTTCTATGACTCTACCGTATTAGAAATATCAGTGATTTTTACATCATTGGGAGTGAAGGAAACCTTCTTAGGAGACCTAGTTTGGGTCATCTAGTAGACTGACAAGAGATTGGCAGTAAGACCTAGGACATACAAAAAATTATTTAAAGAACCATGGTCAAGATGTATTCTACCCTTCCCTTTTATTTCAGTTTCAGAGTCATCTCCCTAAACAATCTTAGGACCATTCGACGCATCAAGAGAGGTGAAGGCCTCCCTTGTCGAAACTATATGTCTTGAAGCTCTAGAATCAATGATGAAAGAAGAGGATCTTACAATTCTTGCTACTAGGGCATGAACCCTCTCATTGTCTTCAAAATTTAATCCTCCCTCCTTCTTTTCGCCTTCAGGGAGAGAGATCTTATGCTTCTCAAGGAGTTGAGACATCATATCAATTTGTTTCTTCATGCAGGATCTCTCTGGATGGAAGTCCCTTTTATATTATGTGCACTTTCTCATTTCACCTTTTCCTTTCTTCTTCTAGGGATTCTTATTGAAGCTTGAAGATTCCTCTTAATACTTTGACTTGTCTTTCTTTTGATCAGGAGGCTTCTTTGGATTAGCCTTGTTCTTGCCTTCGGAATCTTTATTTGAATCACTAGCAACCAAAGCTTAATATTTGGAAGGTTTAATTGTGCCCATCATGACCAACTTGTCTTTCTCTTAGGACAAGGATTTCATGAACTTTGCAAGTGAAGGCATCTTCTAGTTTCGAACAATCAGTTTGGTTTCTTGGAAGGTCGAAACAAACATTGAGTATTCAGGGACTAACTTCGAAAGTATGGCCAAGACTAGTTTCTCATCCTTATTTGCAAGTCCATGCTACTTTAGTTGAAGAAAAATATCTTTGAACTTAGATAAATAGTCTTGTAAGGACTCGAAATTGCTTGGAATCGGTGAGATAAGCTCATTTTCTAGTTGATTTCCCCTCATTTGATCTGTTTCTCCAAACAAGTATTGAATTTCCTCCCATACTTCATTTGGTGTGGTCAATCCATTCAGATGGAAAAGTTCTTTGGAAATACTAAGACACAAGAGACCATAAGCCTCATCCCTCCTATTGTGCCACTTGATCTTCTCAGCTACTGCAATAGGCTCTGTTTTAGCTGTCATGGTCACCCTGTAGAGGCCCTTGGACCTCAACAAGATCTGCATTTGTGCCTTCCATTCGAAATTTTTGAATGGAGTCAAGATGATATTTTGAGATTGATCCATTTCTTCAACAACTACACCCTTGGTAGACTGAATGCGCTCCCTGAGAGAGTGATAATTGATCCTGTAGTGGAAAAATATACGAGAAAAATCGAGCCTAAGGGAGCTCTAATACCATGTGGAAATTCAGCCCAGTCTTAGTACAATTGAACTCACAAAAATTGCTAGAAGACATGCATAAATCCACTCAAATTGGAGAGTAAAATTGGTGGATAACACAAACTTGCATTAAATAAGTTTACACTAGCCAACCTTTTTAATGTAGTGTATGTCCAAATATATATTATACATTAGATATTCAAAAGCCTAAGAAGGCAAGTTGAATACTCACAATTAGCATGCTTACTAAAGTAAAAAATCCCCACTAGGTGCACCATAAAACACTTTCCAATTCAATCAAGGAGGTCACAAATTATCTTAATAAGGAATGTCATCTAATGAGTGATGGAAATTCAATGGAATCATTCTTTTAGAAGAGAAAAATATGGAGGATGAGTTGCAAAAAAAAGGCAGTTTCCATAAGACTAGCTTTTACCTTTTTACCTTAAAGCTGTAAAAACCAGTCTAAGTCTGAGAAAGGTAGGAAAGTGCACCTACTAATACAGGAAGTCTAGATAGTTGGAAGAATCTTATCCAGAATCTGTGTGGGGCTCTCTTGGATGTAAACATGGAAAGTGTTTACCAAGTGGTGCAAGTGGAGGCTAACGACCTAGTCTAGAACCTAGGAAATTAATCAAGAAGATTAATAAAATATATCCTAAGTATGGGAATGGGATTTTGAGTATTCTAACAAAGGGTGCATTTAAAAAATACCAATCGAACGAAATCATGGTTCAATGATATCCAAGAGCATCGGAGATGAAAATTCGTAATGTGATCACTAAGATCCTCGCCCTTCTTACCTTCAAACTTCGGAATGCCCGAAGGAAGCTAGTGGGGGCACCAGAGGCCATGCCGGATCCTGACACACCATATTGTTCATGAGTCTAGACAGATCGGGAAGATTCAATGTAGATAAAAAAAATGGAGCTTAGGTTCCGTAATTTGATTCCATGGCCCATGGAAATATTGATTTTGGTAAGGCGTATTCTGGTAAAGGCCATGACCTTGACTAGTTGGATAATAACCTCCTCACATAGGATCCTAACACACCAGATTGTTCATGAGTCTAGAAAGATCGAAAAGATTCAACGTAGATAAAAAAATGGAGCTTAGGTTCCGTAATTTGATTCCTTGGCCCATGGAAATATTGATTTTGGTAAGGCATATTCTGGTTAAGGCCATGACCTTGACTAGTTGGATAATAACCTCCTCCCATATGAGCTTGTTGCTGGCAGCAACAAATCCCATTTTAAAACTATTAAAATGGGAGCCTCACTATCCTTTGATTGAATGTTGAAGCCATAATCTTCTTATGGGAATTTTAAACAGCAAGTATTATGTTTTGGCCTTAATAAAATTTCCTCATAAACCTTGTTTTTTTTGTTTTGCGGATTTCGGAAGGCCCTTTTCTTTTATAAGTATTTTTGCATTTATGTAATCCGCAATTCAGATTGCAGAAGTCCTTTTTTTGGAGGTTATCGAAAATATTTCTCCCGCATTCCGTAACCTACAAAGGCAGATTGCTGATTGCAGGAGCCCTTTTTCGAAATAAAACTTTATCTTCTGGTTCAGCATTATGCATTCTGCAAAGGCAGATTCCGGAAGGCAGAAAAGTTATGTTTCACACATTTTGTTTTTTATGTCAGTTTCTCCTTCCGCATTCCTCAAAGGCGGATTGTTGATTACGAAACTTTAAGAATTTTTCCTAGGTTAATAATTATGGTTCCGCCTTTCGCATTCCACAAAGGCCGATTACGGAAGGCGGAAATCATAAAATCCAAAGTTTTCTGAATCTGTTTACTTCCACATTTTGGTTTCCTTCCTTGATCTTAGTCGTCAATTTATCCCAGATCTATGGCCTAGATCTATTTTGTCGTTGAGTTTTGGGTTATTTAATACGTTCGAATTTACGAAATCTTCACCATTTCAATTGTGTTTTTTAATACGTTTGAAGATTTTACTGCGCATTTTTCTCGATTCAAGATTACAAAATTTCTAGTCCTCAAGATTTCTACCGATAAGTGCTTGTCCTTCACAACCGTTTTTTCTGTTATTTCCAAAATGTGGTAGATTTTTTAACCATGGTTGCTAAATTTCAATCAGAAATTGCTTCCAAGATGTCTAGAAACACCAGGTCGAAGACTGCTCTGCAGGAGCAAAAGAGCAAATACCCCAACGTTGATATATTCATTGATATCAGTGGGCGTGTCTCTAAAACCCTTTACTTGGACTGGTCGAGGATTTAATCCATTTTGGACAATAATGATTTTTCAACAATTCCCCGTGACCATCCTACATACGCAAAAATTAGGATTTCCCAACTCCATTGCATTGTTGCTCGACCTCCTTTTATGCCATACACAGACCCAGTTAAGTGGTCATTGGACCACACAATCCCTAAGGAGATTTCTTTCGATGACCATACTCATACCCCAGTGTCATCCTTCCATCCTGATGTTTTCCCCAGGGATTATGCACTCGGACCTCCTCGACAACTTTTGAGTTCTAAATTTCTCGATGAGATCATGTCCTGATTTAACCTTGAGAAAGTGGTAAAATCTTGGATGGAAAACCCAGCTGAATATGTCCTGAAGGAAACCAATTCTTACCACGTTTCCTAGTTTAGGGAAACCTTTTAATTTCTTGCGGCCATGTTTTTCCGATTGTATGGATTTCCAAACTGTTCAATGTTCAAAGTTGAATGGATTCCTGTAGCCCGCCATAAATTGCTTACAGGTGAATCCTTTAATTGGGCACAGATTTTATCTATGAATTTGAAAGAAGAAATTGAGAAATATCATAAGACTCCAGCCACAAGGAAGCCAGAATTCTATATGTCGGGTTATGTTATGGATGTATTTTGCGCCATTTCTTCTTTTCTGGCCATGGGTTGGAACTGGAGTAAAACTTCACCACCGGTACATATCTATTGCTCAGATATGTGGGAGGACAGATTCCTCCACCGAGTTGATGAGATTTGTGACCTATTTCTAGGGTCAATGTACCACAAGATATTCAAGGCAGACGCTCCAACTTTTTCTGAGAGAGCCAGAGCATTGATTGCTTTACATGGTGATTGGTATGTGGGAGAGTATTTCTCCTACATTCAAATTTGGGGCAGCAATATAGTTCACCCAGTTCCTATAATAGTCCTAGATCAAATGGTGTTACAGGAGGTAGCATATCATACTGTGATCGATGGGGTTTTTCCTAAACTTGCACGGTCCAAAAGAAAGTATTGGCCCAAATTTCCCCTAATATTGGATTCTCTCGTTCTGCAAACTTCCACTCACCCAGTTGTCATGGGTAAAGCAATTTCTAGTATGAACCTAGGGGAAGGACCCAAGAGGATGCATGACCCTAAGTCATATCTAGCCAAACTCTTTGTGCAGAAGCATGCTAGGTTTCAATATGCTCATCAGGACGAAGCTGATGACTCAATCTACAGAGCAGCTATTGATTTCCAGGAGGCGTTGAGTAAGATTGCTGACCCAAATGTTAAAGTTCATGTCTTCAAATACCAAAAGGATCTCAAGGATTTTGTGCTCCATTATGGACAGGTAAAATTGACAATAGAGGAGAACCTTCAGAGGTAGAATATGGAAAAGGAGGAAAAAGAGCAAGCATCAAGCTCTTCTCCTACCCTTGCTACTAAACCAAAATACAAGGCTAAGGTTGTTCTAAAAAATACTATAAGAACTCAACCTTCTCAGAAGATAGATACCCTACACAAAGGGGTAGAGTTCAAGAAAACTCTTGAAAAGCTTAGCTCACAGTTGCAGACACAAACAGAAGAGGCTGAATATCGGCCTAAGAAGAAGAAGACTCAACTCATTCCTGAATGGGTATAGGTACAACAAGCACCAGTTGTTGATCCGCAGTCGATGCGTCAGGAAGTGCCTAGTGAAGAACATCTAGTTCCACCAGTCCAACTTGCTCCACAAGAACAACTACCTATGAAGGTTCCTCCAATTCAGCAGGTAGAACCTCCACCTTAAGCTAATATTGAAATTCACGAAATACATAGTGATTTGGAGGAAGAAAGTGGCCCTTCTAATTTCCCTGTTAATATACTTACTTCCATGACATCTTCTATCCCCAACACCCAGATATCTGAGAATATGTTTGATTTATCATTTTCCCAATTTTCCTTTTCTAAACTAAATTTATCCCCAATTCTTGAGGCTACCACCAACACTCCTTCGGTACTATTTGATGTACCTAGCTCTACCTCCCCTCTTACTTTTCCTATTCCTTCCACCTGCTTAGCACCTCGCACTAACCCAACATCCCCATGTTCTCATTTCCCCCAATTAGACATCCCTTCCATCTATACCATTTATTTCCCCCAAATTGATACACTTATCCTCACTTCTTCCTCGTCTCTTGCACCTATTTTCCCTACCTATCCTATGATCATTTCACCTATCTATGTGGAAATTCTCATTTCTCAATCTCAACCTCACCCCCTGGTCACTCCTCAACAAGAAACCATCTCAACTTCAGAAGAGATGGCATACTTTGGTGAGTATGTTGTAGTCTTCCTGGGAAAATATTTTTGATGTAGAAAAGATAAAGCGGTGATGAAAAAGGGAACCAAGATGACAAGGGAAGGCACAGTAAAACAGGTGCCTACTCTCAACCAATTTATTTGGAAGTTGGGTTCCCCTGATATCTAGCAAGGGGATTTAGATATAGGGTTTTAGATACAGCGGCTCCCACGGGGGATTTTGCAAGAGACAACTTTGATTCAGTTTCACAACTAAATAAGGACTTTTTGGACAAAGAACAAGAGTTGTAGAAGGATAAACAAGACTCTGTGGCAGCTGAGGCACGTCACAAACAAGAGATTCAGCTTCTTAAGCAAGAATATGAAGACAAGTTGAAGCAGTTACAGAAGAAGGATGATTACCTCAAGAAGCATCTTGAGAAATCAAATGTTCTGAATCAAGAACAAGCAAATAGGATTGATACCCTTGAGCAACATCTCAAGGACTCTCACCTAGTTGTAGTTTATTCATCTTCCTCCAAACTAACAGCATAAGAGTTTAAGCAACTATCCTGCAATATCCATGATGAATTCTATCAAACCATGGCCAGTTTGTACAAAGGCTTCAATGAAATGCATGAACTATATAATGCATTTGAGCGTCAATATGATATCCTGCAAGATCATAATACTCACAGGAGAGAAGCAGCCAAGGCCTTCGACAATGTACTAGAGTTGCAGAAGCACATAAAAAAAAGACCACATGATTTTCCATTCATGGATAAACTTCAGACCAAGAGGACCGAAGTGACGATTGAGACCTGGGAAAGCATCTACGATGTAGTGGAATCCATCATCAAAGATGGACAGATGGCATGCAAATGAAGGTGGTTTGCTACTGAGACTTTGTTCAGTTTTATGGACATGCCATTTTTCGATCCGATTGATCAAGCACTTCCGCCAAAGTTGAAATTGGAAGAAATCGAAAGGGATTTTGCTACATCCAAGGAGCAGATCCAAGAGACCACTCAGCTTACTTTGCAAGAAATCACGAGATGGATTGAGACACCCAATACTTCCATGATGAGAATACAGGTGTACCTCCGAGAATGGAAGAAGGTCAAAAAGAGGGAGATTTCATCCCAAATCTGCAAAATGGAAGTACACTTGGAACATGCCAAATATCAAGACATAGAGGATTTGATGGACCTAGATGCCAAGTGGCGTTCCTCCCTTGGAAAACCATGAAACCAAATTATATTGTGATCCCACATCTTGGGAAATTTCTTTTTTTGTAAATTTTGTAATATTACTTAAATGGGGGGTAATTCCCAAGTGAAGGGGGGAATTAATGAGATTAAGCCTAGGAGCCATACAGGACAACATACTACCAAGCACATAACAGGAAAGCTTGTGATTTTGTACTTTGTAACTTTTTGCAAGTGAATAAAATTACACTGTCATTTTATGCTATGTTCAATGGTTCTTCATCAAATGTGTTTCATGAATTTTAGTCTTTCTTCCATCTATCTAGCATATTGATTATTGGTTGTTTATCTACTGATGTGTTGATTCACGTATTGATTTTTCCTTATGATATTGATACATTGAATGTGTGTTGAATAAATGTTTATTTGATTCACATGTTCTATTTCACAGCTGATGATTAGTCTTTAATACTTGATACTTATTTGTTAATTAGTATTACCTCTGAGACATGTTGTAAATCTATAACATTTTGGATAAAGCTTTGCATATTAATTGTTTAGATTTATTTGAGGTTGGTTAAAGAGATTGGTCTTGATTTACGTTTATGTACGTTGAGTAATTAGTTTCTTCTTACCTATTATATCTTACAACTTTCCTATTCTAAATATGTTATACACCCTGTTTAAGTTTTCTTGAACAATTAGCCTAGGAATTAGTTACTTTAAATATTTCTCACTTGTCCTAAGAGCAGATCTTATTGATCTGAAAAACCTCTATTCTAGTGTAGGCCTCGTATCCATAGGATTTAGTCATCCCAAACAAATCGGGGATAGAATTGTCTCTATGTGGGATTGATTCGAAGCCTTTTTGGTTGGACTATTTCCTTCTGTTGACCACCTTGTAGATTTTCCAGCAGCCTACAAGCCTGAGCCTTCAACAAATGGCACTAGAAGGAGGGCCATTGTGAAACATGTCACTACAAAACACTAATAAACCTCCTCATCCCAGATAACCTATCATTACTAGGAGCCATGTCTAAGATTCTACGTCTGCAGCTCATCCTGCAGAAGTTCAGTCACCAATCCTTACCACCCATGTCTCAGAAAGATCCACTGCGATACATGAAACCCTTTTACACCAGCCAGTGGTGGAATCCTCACTTTTGAACAGTGGAGGAAAAACAATAACAATATTATCGCAAGAGTGGAACTAGAAACTGAGGCAGTTCATAGTCTTAGAAACATTTCATCTTCTTCTCTTTTAACTCTTACCTCGCATGTTATTACTCAACAGGGAGGGAATCTTGAAGCCCAAGCAATTCCATTGTTAGAAACTGCAGACCAATCCCCAGAAGATCCACATCTTAATGCCCAGTCTAGCGGATTACCACCACCCACACCACCTCATTCATCTCCATCTTCATCAAAAGAATCCTCAGATAGTGGAATTTCCTCAGAATATCCAGATCCAATAGAAAGACCAATGGCTGACGACCTCAAAAGACCTTGGCTTGACCTGGACGCGGTCCTTATCCCCGAACTATTACAGAAATTGCCTAAAAACCCTAAGAAATGGCTTCCCAGGTTCAACCCGGATGATAGGATCCTTGTTGAAGATCATGTCAAAAACTGCACGAAATCCATTCGATTGAGGGGTTTGATACATGAGGATCTGGTGTGTAGATTGTTTCCTTACTCTTTTGAGGGACAATCTTCCACTTGATACTTTTCTTTGGAAGTTGCTTCTATTAATTCTTGGCAACAGTTTGAGGCACTATTCCTCCGGAAGTTTGGAGATGATAGTACCCCAGAATACCTTATCATACAGTTATCCTCTCTCAAGATAAAACAAAAACAAGGAGTCAAATATTTTCATCAAAGGTTCTCCTATCTGAAGAACAGGATCCATGTCACGGTTCTTCCCACCGAAGAACTCTTAGTAGCGTATTACATTAAGGGTTTACCTACGACGATTGCCATGTGGGTTAAGCGTGCTTGTAATACTACTCTGCAAACAGTCTTTGTGAAGGCTATCATGGTAGATAAAGATATGTTCGATCTCAAAGATAATCCTAATTAAGAGCCGAACCAGCCTTCTACATCCAAAAGAAGGTAGGACAGTGTTCCTAAAACCACAACTCTAAACAAAGACCCTTACGAAATGGATAACAAGAAAAAATTGTTTTAAAATATTTCTAATGACATGGTAGATCCTAAAAGAGCTAGCAGTGATAATCAGGTGAACAATAGAGGTTTGGAAAGGCCATCACTTAGGAGACCTTACCAGCCTCCACAAAATCAACCTCCTCCAAACCCTCGCAAGACACTCACCTCTAATGAGATCTATTCTATATTTAAGGCCTTAACTTACACACCTCAAACTATGCATGATGATACTAGACAGAAAGCCACAGAGATAATGCCTCCCACTGAAGAACAAGATCTGTTGGCTAAAGTTGTCATTGATGACAACACATAAATGACAAAGGTCAAAGTGATGATATGGCAAGGTCAAGGTCAAAGTACAAGGAGGACAAGGAGACAATGAAAGACAAGATGACATAGACATGGAGACAATGAATTTATGATGGCAATTGTCACGTCCCCATGTCTCCGATCGGCGAAGAGGATGCGACGAACATCAACACAGCCGGGCAAACATCCCATGAACGTAATCAAAGAAATCAATGCTGGAATTAAAACTTAGAAGCATACACAGATGCAGAATGAATCAGCATTCAGTGGAAGCAACACACATACGTTCTAGCAATTTACATGTTCATTATGATTAGTCAATTGACATCAATACGTAATTTGTAGAGATGAAAGAGCAGCACTTATCTGTGGATGAAGAATCCCACAACCAGCTACGTCGCTGCAACGTTCCACCCAACCATAGGCCAACGTGCTCATAAACCTCTCAGCAACGCTGCCACCCCCGAGCTGGACATGATTCCTCCAAGGATAAGGGTCAACTGCAGGCTTACACATAGCCAAGGGGACACAAAACAGCCAAACCAAACACTGCTGGGTTTAACAGGCCTTCACAGATTGGCCAAGCCAGCACATCCCAAGGGGACAACCACTGCATACCATCAGCAAAACAATCCCTTCACAGCCCTGTGAAGAAGGAAAACGACCGGGAATGATCCCCAAATGAAAGGTGAGACACAGCTCCAGCCTACAAGGCAAATCAGAGTTGGTTTTGCCCCTAACGTGGCCAAAACAACTCAGCTACAACCCAAACTAGGGTACCTCAGCAGCCACAAACACACAATGAAAATGATAACAGTATCCCACGGTTCCAAACAAGGAAAACTCAGCCAACAGCATCCTCAATTTCTCCAGGTGACGGCTGGCGACTCACACAGTCCCAACAAAGGAGAAAAACAACTCCCAGTGTGGACAAAAGAGAACGCATCCAACGGATTGGCGATCCCCAGTGGTCCAAAATGAAATTGGAAGCCACAGCCAGCAAAACACGTGGGAGGGACAACAGCCCCAAAACACAAACAGTGAGCACGGCTCACCACATGGGAAAACGACCCAAATAGTCTGTGCGTGAGGAAAAGCTTGCACCCAACAGCAAAATACACGAGAAAAACATACCTGATTTCTGCATGAGGATTCCTGCCTGCGCGTGAGGGAAAATAGCCTCACTCTCTGCGCGTGAATCAACAGGCCATAGGGAGTATGAACAGACCTCTGCGTGAGGAAGAACAGACCACCGCTCTGCGTGAGGAGGACGAACAGACCTCTGCGTGAGGAGATGAACAACCTGTGCGTGAGGGTGAGAAATAGAACGTGAGAAACCAACGACCATGGGGACAATGAGGAAATCGTGGAAGGGAAGAGTGAAGGCAGTCATGGGTTGAGTGGGCATGGGGAAAAGGGACTGACAGCCCTGCCACCCCACTCCCAAAGGCAATAACTGCCTCAACCACCAACTGAAGCATTAAAGAGGTTGACAAGGTTGGATGAGACAAAAGGTGGCAACAACAAAGGTGGCAAAACATGGGTTTTTCCCCCCATAGACTAAGGTTTGACATCCCCCACCCCTTATCCTTTGGAACCATGCCCTTTTCATTCAACGTTGCACTGCCGTAGCTGGTTGTGGTTTTAGTTTTATTTGATGTGCGTGTTTACATGATGCCGAATTATAATGTGCTAAATGGCACAATAAACCACCGGCAACTATCTCTATTGCCGAAACACACACAACCAAATCGATGGTGGGGCTTTTTCCTTTAGCTCCTCACCACGATTAATTACATTATATACATCATGCAAACGGGGTCAAAACCGAGGACATTACAGCAAGAAAGTATGAAGGACAACCAAGTCAACATGATGACAACAAAGGTGTGAATGGAAAAAGTGACATGGACAAAGAAGACTTTGAAACTCTTGTAGTTGGTGGCATGGTCTTTGGCACCCTCATGTGTGGGGTCATTGACCACCTGAAAAAATTGAAGATTTTAAGGGTATTGGACCATGGGATTGCAAATAGGCGTATCAAGGGGAGATAGCCCTTGCCATCTCGTTTCCAACGATAGCTGGCACGTCATGTGGTTCCTCGTGGTTGATGAGATATTAATTTTTGAAGATAGCAAGGAAAATTTACACCATCTTGTAGGGGCAGCCGACCAAACAAAAGAATTTTTTTTAAATTACAATTAAAAAAATTTGACATGTTGGCTCAATAAAAATTCATGAAAAATGTATATAAATAGGCCAATGCCCTCACTCATTTGATATATGAAAAATCCGGATCTGCTCTGAGATTTTCGAAGGTCTGCAATTTTTCGACTGAGGCAGTCGCATCAGATGATGACAATGACAGTTTTTTGGTGAACGGGCAATGGTAGCAGCAGTCTGAAAAAAAAAATTCTTCTTTCTCTAGACAGATGGAGCAGGTAAACTGAGGCAGCGAAATTTTGCAACAGACTATAATTTTTTGGGGGGGTTAAAATGCATCAAACGCTGAGGTGAAAAAGAGCTTGATGACTGTAGTGTGGAGTGAGGCAGTGAAGGAGCAGCAGTCTGATATTTTTTTACAGCCATAGTTAAGGGCATCCTTTTGAAGGTTTTATCTTTTATATTTTCGGGAATAAGCAACAACAGCATTAAAGAGAATCCATGCTTTGACAGACCTCGAGAGTAGACCTAGATCATACTTCGGTTGGGATGAAAATAGTCTGATCTTCTTTACACCAACAGTCTAGTTACAAGGTTCACGCAATCCTCAACAAGTTCAATTCTTGACAATTTTGTGGGTGCCCTCCACCACAACTCTAAGATTGACAAAGGTTGAGGTTCTTCCCATTACATAGTATGTGCATGGGTTTCATCTACAACATCATACATCATTACATGTAGCTTGACATTACATCTAAAGCAGTTAATAGCATCCTCAAACAGTCTGAGATTCTCAAGCTTGAAGAAAGTAAACAAGTGACATGGTGTAAGGATTTCAGACTAAGCATAGACAAAGTCCAAAGGTGCATGAACTATCCATAGTTCTTGTCTGAAAAGGTTTGCATACAGCCGTAGCTCTAGGTTTGTTTGAAGTCATCAAAACAAGGTATATATAGCCCTTTTACACAGTCACTTCCCAGCACATATACAGTTCTAAGGCTTGTCTGAAGTCTTCTACATATACACAAAGAACTAGATGATGATACATACCACGAAATCTAACCAGCACAAATTTGAACAGTGATAAGTTACAGCGTGTTATTACAGTTGTTATGAAACAATACTACTCCATGATAACAATGATATGTAGATGCAAATGATCAGTGATGAATGGTGAAGAGCACAATTGTCAAGTGTTGAATTTCAGAGCAGACTTTGGCAGCAGCATAATTCGTGGTGATCTAAGGTTTGAACAGTCTGGTCTAAAAGGTCAACTTCAACCCCAGTTACAGCCCAGATCTATTGATGGAAAAATTGAGAAATCCATGATGTTAGTGATAGCCATGACATAACAGTGATTGATTTGACAGTGACTGGTTGATGACATGATTTCTGGGTAGCTGGACATGCTTGATGTTTTGAAACAGTGGGAGCAGCATGAAGGTAGTGTTTTCGAGGAAACGATAGAGACAGCTTGATGACATAGACAGTACTATGTTGTATATGTTGATTTATATATGAATTGGTGAACATGTTGATAATGCTAAAGATGCTAAACAGAATGTCGGATTAGGGAAACAGAAAGATAGTATTGATGACATGAATGAAGATGTGCTCAGAATATTGTGAAGTCATAGATAGTATGATGATAATTTGTTGATATTCTCTCTAAAAAAATGCTCTTGGACAGAATGAAGAGGACATAGACAAGGTCAGTGAAGAGTTAATGTGATTGTATGAAGAAATAATGATGAATTCTTCTTGAATAGGTGTTGAAGTGGACTAGAGAGAAGTGTTGGTATGATATGATAGTGACATGTATGAAAGTGTGTTGAGATAGTGAGCTTTAATTGTGAATGCAAGCTTGTCTTGCATCTGAGGTTAGGATACCTCAAACCCTTCTTAGCAAGGTCTACGAAAACCAGGAAGGGTCCTGGATGAAAAGTAGGTGCTCTTTGTATCAGTAGGTGCTAATTTTACCTCACGGTTGTAGCCGTTCCAAAAAAAATACAAAAAGATTACAAAATTATATGGTGTTGTGTTCTCTTTTGCTATGGTTCTTGTTATGAATTCATGATTCAAATGCTTATTACTTATAAATGATGAAGTGATAGATGTTTATGAAATGATTATGCAAATGGTAGAATAATGCATTGATGAATTAGTTGTTGATTGATAGAATTGAAAAAGTAATAAATACTGCACACACATATTCACCCCCCCCCCTCTCTGTGTTCCCGGTGTGTCTGACAATTGGTATCAGAGCCTACCTTTGTCACAAGCCTAGCAAGCTTGAAGGAGATCCTTAGACACATTGGAGGAAAAGGAAGAGCCATCAAGCAATGACGTGCTTATACTTGATATGACAGATTATTTCAGTTGGAGGATCAAAATGAAGGCTTATTTGAAGAAGTTTGGTGTTTGGGACATTGTTATGAATCCACCCGCTCCATCAAACAAGAAGGGAAAATCATCAACTGAGAAAGATGCAAAGAAGGACAATACAACAGCTCTAAAATTTATCATTGATGGACTTCCTCGGTCAGTCAAAGAAGGTATTGGGGAATGCACTTCAACAACGGATCTTTGGTTCAAATTGGAGAATGAATATAAAAAGGAAAGACAAGATACTAAACAAGACAATCAAGAGGCAAAAATCAAAATTACTGAAGATATCAAGCATGAAGAATCGGACTCCAGTAAAGGTATGGATAATTCTTATTGTAATATGTCTATATTTGATGAGGTTGAAAATGCCACTACTGAGAATGATGAAGTATTACTGAAATCCAGACAGAGAATTATAAACTATGTATGTAAGATAGATATTAGAGTTGATTGGTGCTTGAACAGAGTTGATCTTAACCAATCTGATTACAAGTTGTTTAGGAGGACAACCTTTGATTATATGGATAATCTCCAAAAGAAGAACATTGAACTAAAGGAGTTGCTTAAGAAACTTAAGCATGAAGAAGTAGTGTGGCTAAATCAGCTGAAGGATAAGGAAGAAGAAAAAGGAAAGCTAAAGATTGATCTGATCAATCTAACTCTAGAACAAAAGGACCATGGTAAAGATGCAAAAGAAATTGAAAAAGCAAGAGAGGCAAATCATGCTCTCAAAACTCGGCTAGAAGAAGCCAAGAGAATAGAAGAAGCATTAAGAAATCAGCTGGAAGAAAAGGAAATGACAAATCAGAAGATTGAGATGGAAGTCGTTGGTCTTAGAAAGAAGATAGAAAAATCAAACTATCATGAGAAGTTCAGCAGCAGCTCCGTCATGTTGGATAAATTATTGGATTTCCAAAGGTCTCCCTTTGACAAATCTGGCCTTGGGTATAAAAAGGTAGAAAGCAATCTAGAAGAAGACAAGTGGTCTCCAAAGACTCCAAAAGTTGGTCCATCAATGACAAGCGCTGCATCCCATGTACCTGCACATGAAAACAAATATGTTGAATGTTCAATAACACATCAAGGAGCTAGGCCCATTCCTCAAAGAAAAGATTCAATTCCAAGATGGAAACAAGGTCCAAGGTATGAATATGGATTTAATGGCTATTGTTTTTCTTGCTCTAACTTTGGTCACAAGGCAATGAATTGTGTATATGGAAGAAAGAGTAATGGACATGTTATTGCCACATATCATACTTTAAGATGATACATGTGTAGTGGGTTTGGGCACAAAGCCCAAGAGTGTGCAAGTCAAAGAAACCAATCAAGGAGGAGTCCCTTATACACATCAGTAAGAAGAATAAGTGAACCTTGGAAAAAGACCACAGCAAGAAGTTTTGAATATCAAAAGAGAAGAACCTACAGTCAAGGACATGCTCAAGGATGGAGAAAGGAAGTTGATCAAGGAAGTGATGGAAGTTTCACCAACGTAGTCAGGTGCAGGCCATGCAATTGATTTGGTCACTTTGCAACACATTGTAGAAATATGAGTTGTCATGATTGCAATGGCCTTGGGCACAAAGCTCAAGATTGTTGGAATACCATGAGAAGACTAACATACATCTCAGCTAAGAAAACCAAGAAGGACAGTGGAGAAAATGATGAAAAGATAGATGCCAAGAAGCAAGTGTGGATGAAGGAACTTACATTGTGCTAAACCTGAATGAAATTAAGGATCAATGTATTAATCTTGCACATTGATCTAGGAACAAAGAATCAATATCATCAAGAATAATCAACAAATACTCATGAAATGGTGTTAATCGAAACCAGAATTGGTTTCCTCTCTGTATATTTAAATAAACAATGAATGGTTACAATACCAATGTCAAGCAATAGCTTGAATCCATGAGGAATTCGAATACCTAAGGAGGCAATTCAAACTCAATGACTGAGTCTAGCTTAGCTGACTCTCAATCATAGGTTCACACTCAGTTAACCACTTGACCAAAACCCTAATTGACTCACCAAACCCTAACCGAAGTTGGAGTGCAATAAATGGTTGAATCTCAACTGAAGGAGATCAAACACATGTCATAGCAAGCCAACCATCAAGTGCTAGTGCTCCATGACTTCAATGAACCCCGATGAGGTTAACTGAAGCTGAACTGACCGTCAGAAGTTGGTGGAAGGGCCCTGTTGACTCCAGATCATTAAATAATAATAAATAATCATTAAATAATATATTTAATGAGAGGAGGTGCCTTAACTGACTAGTTGAACTGATTGTAACCACCAGTTAGCAATTAGGTGCATTAATATCACTCAGATCACCCCCGGAGTGCTCCAATTAGGCTCCTTGACTGTAGGAGAAGGCTAAGTTAGCCTCCTTTACTGTAGGTAGGCGTGGGTGTGACTGGATGATGGCAATTAATGCTCCACTAATGTCAATTAATGTCAATTATACTTAGGATAGTGGTTTAACTAGGCCAATTTAACCAAAAAGAGTGTGTATGATGGTAAATGTCTCCAACACAATGCACAAGTAAAGATGGTTGCCATTTGGCAAGCCATACTTGAAGTCTGTTGAATATTTCAAGTACACCATGAGTTCATTATTGGAGAATGAACTCCATGAGTAATGATGACTGCTCCAAGCAAATAAACAGGTCCAAGGATCGAGGCATGCTAATAGGGGGAGTATGATTGATATCATGAATTTTTGTATTTTATGCATGCTTACCTTTTATGAATTTACTAAATGACTGATGATGCATTTACCCTTGAGTATGATTGAAATACTTGTTGCTCGTGTGAGAAAAATAAAGAGAAAGCACAAGGATGATATCCATGAAATAATACCCAGCTCAATCAAAGGGGGATACTTGACTATGAAGATATCAAGAATAATTTTTTTATTGGGCATTGTGGAGCTTCTAAAAAATAAGCTTCTTCCCTTTGTCATTAA
This sequence comes from Pseudotsuga menziesii, assembly GCA_001517045.1. NCBI lineage: Eukaryota > Viridiplantae > Streptophyta > Pinopsida > Pinales > Pinaceae > Pseudotsuga > Pseudotsuga menziesii. The sequence goes on from LPNX010775513.1 coordinate 202,894, forward strand.
TGTAAAAGGGGGAGAGAATTTGGTGACAAGGGGAGCATGGCCTAAGGGGGAGCATTCCTTGAGGGGGAGCAGTATGGTCAAAGAATGGTACCTTTTCCATTGATGCCAAAGGGGGAGAGACGTTTTCTTGACAGGGGATCTTGTTTTGAAGAGGATTTATGGTGTTCTCATCAATGACAAAGGGGGAGATTGTTGATTAAGTTGTCATTGATTCCAACGGTGTCTGGTCATTGATGCCAACTGTTGAGTCCTTGGTGCCCCCTGTGGAGCCCCTAAGGGTTAGTGTTTAGTTAGTGGTTGTTTGTTTCATAGAAGACCTTTTGACCTTGTCCAAGCCCAAGCTTGAAGCCCTTGGAGCCATTGTAACATGACAAAATCCCTGGTTACCCATTGACTTGCTCAAGTGCCCCTAAGTTATATCTTGGTTCCATTTGAGTCCATTGTCGAGTTCCTTGCTCATGGTTGATCTTTGGTTACTAGTATTTGTGCTGCTTGTTATGCTTGTACTTGTTTTGGTCTCTTGATTGGTTATTGGATGGATGATGTGGATCATGTGTGTAAAGTCCTTGATGTGTTGATGGATATTTTTGGACATTGGGTTCAACGCTCCTCGTGAGTTTCATGACATGGACTAATTGCCTCCAGAGATCCTAACTCTGGCGATTGTGACGGAGATTAACACCTGCAGGTTTCATATGCATGATCACAAGGCTACTACATGTCAATGACCATATAGATTCCAAAGAACATCAAACCACCATAAATGGGTTCAAGACCTAAACTTTAGAGGACACCAAGCACCCCATAATAATGAGTTACAACATACCACCATAAGTGTGGGTTCCAAGACCTAAGTCTCCATGTGTAAGAGGATCAAGATCTAAGCTTGTGCACTCAAGGACCCAATACGAACTTAAGAACCTCAAGAACATCCAATGCAAACAATGGGATTCACCATCAACACATCAAGGACTTTACACACATGAGCCACATCATCCATCCAACAACCAATCAAGAGACCAAAATAAGTACAAGCATAACAAGCAGCACAAAGACCAGTAACCAAAGATCAACCATGAGTAAGGAACTCGACAATGGACTCAAATGGGACCAAGATACAATTTATGGGCACTTGAGCAAGTCAATGGGTAACCAAGGCTTTTATCATTGTTACAATGCCTCCAAGGGATTCAAGCTTGGGCTTGGACAAGGTCAAAAGGGATCCTATGAAACAAACAACCACAAACTAAACACTAACCCTCAAGGGCTCCACAGGGGTCACCAAGGACTCAACAGTTGGCATCAATGACCATACACCGTTGGCATCAATGACAACTTAATCAACAAGATCCACATATAAATATTGTTAATTATTTTCCAGAGCTGCCAATGGCAGAGGAGGAGGAAGATATTGAAGTTTTATTTGATTTGAAACATTCCTACAACACCAAAAGTAAAGGTTTAACATCGCAGGACAATCCACCGTCGACATCTACTTTGAATACAAGTAAAGAAGTACCGCCAAAAGAAAAGGTAATCCCCGAAGTCGAGTATAATCTGGTAGACGATTTAAAGAGGGCTAAAGAAAATATTTCTCTTTTTGAACTTCTAAAAATACCATCCATTAGAGAAAATTTACCGAAGAATACGGTGTTAAATAAGTCTAGAGAAGCTCAGAATCATAATTTGGAAGTTTGCACAAAGCCCGATGCTCAAAAGTATGATAAAAAAGGGTCCCACCTTTTTTGCTAACTTTTGAGATTGTTAACAAAAACGTCCACAATTACATGATTGATTCAAGGGCATCATCAAATGTTATGCATGTGTCTGTGTGTATAAAGTTAAATGCAACTTCAGAGTCTTGTCGTACTCAAATCGTTCAGTTAGACAGATCTAGAGTAAAGGTCTTAGGGGAGCTCAAGAACGCCCTCTTAACATTGTCTGTGAACCCTAGAATACATCAGACAGTGGATATTGTAGTAGTTGATGTTCCTGAGACATATGGTATGTGGCTGAGTAGAGACTGGTCTGAGAAGCTGAAGGGATACTTTGCTACTGATTGGACCCATTTGTGGCTTCCATATCATGGAAGGCCTAATCAAATTAAGATTAATAGGGACCCTTTCATGAAACAGATAGTCACGAATCTAAATGATCCAAGTGAACCCACGGTCTTTGCGAATACATCCATTGAACACTACATCCTCGACTCTTACTTTTGTGATTTTCCTTTTGATTCTTCCCCTAATCAAAATATTGATAGAATAAAAGAAATCAACAATTGTAAGGTTATCCCATTTTCTGGAGAAATTGTACACAATGTATTTAATGTCAATACAAATTTTAGATTAGATTTGTCCTCTTGGACACTTTTCTTTGATGGATTTAAATCCAAAGATGGAATCAGTGCAGGTTGTGTACTCATGGATCCTAAGGGCGCCAAATGGATGATCTCTTGTAGACTAGAATTTGAGTGTACCAACAACATTGTTGAATATGAAGCTATGGTACAGGGGCTCAAGAAGGCAATAGACTTGGGAGCACAAATCATTCAATGTTATGGAGACTCTAAAATTATAGTCAAGTAGGGGAGAAACCGGATCCATTGTTTATCTCCACATCTTTTGAATTATCAGAAGTTAGTTAGGCACATGACAAGTTCATTTAAATCCTTTAACATTAAATCTATCCAAAGGTCACAAATTTCGATGCAGACCTTTTAGCAAACACTACATCTAGGCTCATTCCACCTAAATCAGCCCTTAATTTACAGAAATTGTATGATCTGCAAGATAAGTTCAACGGAAATCCAAATTGCAAAACACATAGTTCTACTCTAAATTATAAGACTGTTAATCTCGGTAATGAGAAAAACCCTCAACTCATTAATATAGGGCTTACTTGTTCTCCTGAAGAGGAGAGAGCTTTAGTGAAATTATGCAAAGAATAAAAGGATGTTTTCACATGGACATATGATGATCTCAAAACCTTCGATTCTTCTATTATGCAACATAACATACCCCTAAAGTCCGATGCAATACCCTATCAACAAAAGCTGAGAAAGATGCATCCTAGTCTCGAGACATCCATCAAGAAAGAGCTTGAGAAACTCTTGAAAGTCAAATTCATATTCCCTGTCAGACACATGCAGTGGATTTCCAACCTGGTCCCTACCCGCAAAAAGAGTGGGGAAATCAAACTGTGTGTAGACTTTTGAAATTTGAATAGAGCATCTAAAAAGGACAACTACCATGTTCCATCAATGGAACAAATATTGCAAAGAGTTTCGGGTGCATAAATGTTTTCTCTACTTGATGGATTTTCAGGTTACAATCAATTTCTGGTCATGACCTCCGACCAGTTTAAGACTTCCTTCAGAACACCCTGGGGCACTTTTTCCTAAAGGAGAATTCCTTTTGGGCTAATCAATGCCGGTGCAACTTTTCAGAGAGCTATGGATATAGCTTTTATAGGTTTGATGCAGAAATATGTCTTTGTTTATTTGATGATATAACTATTTTTTCAAAAAAACGGCATAATCATTTTTTTTGCATTAAGGCAAGTTTTTGAAAGATGTAGGAAGTATGGCATTTCTTTGAACCCTAAGAAATCGGTTTTTGCAGTCGCAGAAGGAAAACTTATGGGCTTTGTTGTTTCAAAGGATGGAATAATAATTGACCCAAAGAGATCTGAAGCAATTGCAAAAATTGGGCTCCCTAGCTCAAACAAAGCCATGCAATCTTTTCTGGGAAAGATTAATTTTGTTAGGAGGTTTGTTCCCAATTTTGCACAAACCATTAGACCACTTCAGGACATGATCAAGAAATATGCTTTGTTTAAATAGTCTAACATCCAAAAGGATGTGTTTGCTAACATTAAGAAAGATATAATGGATGCTCTTGCATTGATGCCTCCCGATTTTTCAAAAGATTTTATTTTATATACTTTCACCATTGATGTTTCTTATGCTGCAATGTTCACTCAGAAAAATGCAAAGGACGTAAAGATCCCGGTTTCTTTCATGAGTTCTACATTCAAAGGGGCCGAGTTAAATTATACACATGTGGACAAGCAAGATTATGTTGTTTATAAATCTGTGAAGCATTTCAGGCCTTATTTGTTGAAGTCAAAGACAAAGGTGATCGTCCCATACACAGCCATAAGAAATGTGTTGATCCAAAAGGAGTTAGGAGAAAAGAGAGCTCACTGGATGACTGCACTCTAGGAGTATGATTTGGAGATTAAGCCTGCCAAGATGGTCAAAGGGCAGTGCTTACGTTTACTGGCAGCCCAATCAAATAACCCAAAGTGGGAACAACAATGGATTCAAGAGGAAGACATGTATGTTGACACTATTGATGTTATTTCTGCTCTGTCATCGGAATGGTATGACGATATTAAATTTTATCTTACTCACGGGTATGCCCCTCCAACCCTTGACTTCGAGAAGCGTAGGACACTGAAATTGAAAGCAACACCCCTTATCAATTCATTGATAATGTGTTGTTCTGGAAAAATTCTGATGGTGTCTTTCTCAGGTGCCTTGAAAAACCAGAAGCTAACAAACTTTTGGTTGACATGTATGTAGGACCTGTGGGTGGAAACTTCTAAGGAGAAACTACATCCCATAAAGTGTTAAGAGTAGGATATTATTGGCCCACATTATTCAAAGATGCGCATAACTTTGTCAGAAAAAGTGAGCTTTGCAAAGATTTGGTGGAAAATTGAAGAAGCCAGCCTTTCCCCTCTAACATGTCACTGTCTAGTATCCATTTCAACAATGGGGACTGGATTTTGTAGGTCCCATTACTCCTCCCTCTGCGTTGCAGCATAAGTACATTTTTTCTGCAACAGATAATTTTACTCGGTGGGTAGAAGCAATCCCCCTTAAGGTCATTAATACCAACTCAGTTATATCCTTCCTAGAGAGTAACATTGTTACCAAGTTTGGGGTGCTAGAATATTTGGTTTTTTATAATGCCTCTTATTTTAATTCGATTGATCTCACTCAATACGCCCTTGAAAAAGGGATTAAAGTGAAATATTCTGCTAATTATTACCCACAAGGTAATGGTTTAGCATAATATTCAAACAACAATTTAATCAATATTTTAAAGAAAATTGTGGCCACCAACCACAAAGATTGGCATACAAATATTTTTAATGCCTTATGGGCAGACCGAATAAATCCTAAGGTTGCTATCGGAAATTATCCCTACTACCTGGTCTATGGCAAAGAGTCTATCTTACCATCAAATCTTCTTCTCCCATCACTACACATTGCACAATCTTGTTCATAGGATAGTGAATCCTCCCCTATGTAGGATCGAATTGGCACTCTTCTTAAACTAGAAGAGGAGAGGGAGAAATCCAGGAACAAGTTATATCACCACCAACAACTGGTAAAAAGATGGTTTGATGATAAATCCTCCACCAATCATGATTTTCAGATTGGGGATCTAGTATTGAAGTGGGACAAACCCCACAAAGACAAAAGAGACTATACCAAGTTTCAGCGTTTGTGGTCAGGGGATTCATTATTACAAAAAATATTGGCCCTGGTACTGTCCACTTACAGACGTTCGAGGGTCTTTCTGAGGCTTATCCAACGAACATACGGCTCCTCAAGAAGTATTTTTCTTGAGGTAAGTTATGCTTACCTATATATAGGTGTGGTTTTGATTTATTTTCTTTTGATTTTGTTTGGTTTGATTGATTTCTTGTTTCTTTTCTTTACAAAACATTGCATGCTTACAACAGCCAACCACATTTGGTAAAAGTGGCTTATCCCTAGAACGTTTTGACTGAGGAATTTCAAATTGGATATGTTAGAAATCTCCACTCGGCTCATACCCAAACCAGTATCTTCATGGGAATGCAATCCATAATCTATGCTTACTTTTCAAATTCAATCTTCAGTTCTTATGATCACTATCTTTACCTATCCTCATAATGATGATTGAGTTTTTAGGATTACTCTCGTATTCTTTCCAGGTGTTTTAGTGATTATTGGCAGCATATCTTTAATAACCTCTTTAACATGTGTTCTTTTCTGATCTCAACTTCATCACCTTGTAATTAATTAAAATTGCCTTAATAAATGTAAATTACAAGATAGGGGGTCTTATCACAAGCCATCCTATCATGTTGATGGACATGCTTAGTGAATGACATTACCATCAGCCGGTTCCCAAGCCAGGGTAATGGCTTGCAGTTTGCATTTGTAAATTTGTTTTTCTGTGTAATATAACGTGTTGTATTCAAGGAAAGATGGTTTTATCACAAGCCAGCATGACCATGTTCATGGACCTTACTTGGACTAAAATTACTAATAGGTGGTTACCAGGCCATGGTAATTTCTTTTGGTGTAAAATCTAGAAGACAAGGAGTATCTTGACAGAGCTAGCTTGTTCAGTTTCTAGGTAAGACCTGTGTGTGGCATTGTTTCTTACCATGGAAGTGGTCTTGTTGCAACCAAGTTGTCATCTAAAAAATAGGAAAAAGAGTTGTTGTATATATCCCTAATAAAAATCCATATTCAAGGTGATTACCGATTTGATGATCTTGAAATAGATCCAAGGTTTTTATGAGAAGCTTATCTAAAACTGCCCTCATTACTAACATCTTTCTTGTAGGGATACCTTATTACTTTAAAGACTCGCTCGCATGTTGAGTATCACTATCAGTGGTTATGGAATTGTAAGATGGCAATTATGTTTTTTGTTATGCTAGGTTTGGTTGTGTTTTCCGCTAAGTTTGTTGTTTGATTATGAACTCAAAAATATTTTTACACTGACATATCTTCTTTGAAATTTTTAAGTGGAACTGTATAGAGATCACTGCTTCGCCCAGCGAGTCGCAATTTGTTGTTGGCAACAACAGATCCCATTTTAAAACTATTAAAATGGGAGCCACATTATCCTTTAATTGACTTTTGAAGCCATAATCTTCTTATGGAAATTTTAAACTATAAGTATTGTGTTTTGGCCTTAATAAAATTTTCTCATTAAGCTTGTTTTTTTTGTTTTGCGGATTTCGGAAGCGCCCTTTTCTATTATAAGTATTTTTGCATTTCTGCAATCCGCATTCTACAATCCGCAATACGGATTGTAGAAGTCCTTTTTTGGAGGTTATCAAAAATATTTCTCTCGCATCCTGCAACTCGCAAAGGCGGATTACGGGAGACCTTTTTCAAAATAAAATTTTTATCTTTTGGTTCCGCATTCTGCAAATGCGGATTACGGAAGGAGAAAAAGTCATGTATCACACAGATTTTTTTTATTTTGGTTATGCCTTCTGCATTCCGCAAAGGCGGATTGCCGATAAAGGAACTTTAATAATTTTTCCTTGGTTAATAATTTCGGTTCCACCTTCCGCATTCCGCAAAGGCAGATTACGGAAGGCGAAAATCATCAAATCCAAAGCTTTCTGACTCTGTTTACTTCTGCATTTTGGTTTCACGTCTTGATCTCGGCTGTCCATTTATGCTAGATCTACGGCCTAGATCTATTTTGTTGTTGAGTTTTGGGTTATTTAATCAGTTCGAATTTATGAAATCTTCACCATTTCACTTGTGTTTTTTACTGTGTTTGAAGATTTTACCGTGCATTTTTCTCGATTCAAGCTTACAAGTTTTTTGGTCCTCAAGCTTTCTACCAGTAAGTGCTTTTCCTTCACCGTTTTTTTTTTATTTCCAAACTGTGGTAGGTTTTTTAACCATGGTTTCTAAATTTCAATCAGAAATTGGTTCCAAGATGTCTAGAAACACCGGGTCGAAGACTGCTCTGCAAAAAAAAAAGAGAAAAGACCCCAACGTCGGTATATTACTGTTGGGCCACGGATTTGTCCATTTTTCCATCACTTATCGACATATATTTCATCCATTTTCTTCCCATTATCGCTCATTTATCATTCCATTTTCCATCAATTTGTTGTAACTACGCATAAAACACCATACTACTTCCATTGATGCTTTAAGTGGTTACTAATGATTATTTTCCTTTATCTTTGATGAATTGAAGACTATTATGCAAAATTTTACTAATGATGGTTTGTGGAGTGATTTTTCACGTACATGACACTCATAGCTAGCTGTTACAGCCTTAACCAGAAATGCATGCCAGTTAAGAACACCTTGATTCACGTCTTGATTTGTGGGCAGATGTAAACGAATCTCAAAAATCTGGGACATGGGTTTTGTGTGTAACGGCCTCATTTACTTGAATCGTGAAGAAATCACCAAACAAAGCTACAGTTTGAGATATACAGGTGGTTCTTCGATAGGGTATTTTCCAGATTTGCAGTTATGGCCAATTTTCCCAAATTAGAAAATTTGTTGAAACATATCACAAGTTGGGGATTTGGTTTCTCATTCTTCTGAGAGAATTTATGTATAAATATGTAATCAATCTCATGAGAAGGGGGAAGAGAGAAATCAATGTTATGATGTAAGATTTGATCCAAATCTATTGTAATCATTCCATTCTTATAATATATGTTGGTAGTTTCTTAATTCTGGAGTTATAGACTTTCATTGTGGAGATCCAGATCTGCTCAGTGGAGAAAGGGCCCTCTTCCCTAAGCAGATGCTGGTAGTGTTGATTGTAGGTGTTTTATTTTGTAGATTTGTTTATTTGTTAGTTCATGCTTTCATTCATTAGATTGATCGTAGTTGTTTTTATTATTTACTTCATGCTTTCATTAGATATATCATAGTTGTTTTCATGTTAATTCATCTTGATAGATCGTTGGCCAACATAGCATTTCTTCCAGGTTTATGTATTTAGATCTTGCTTCATAAGAATTGATTTTGTTGAAGTGTGATTAGACTTACAGTTTGGATTTACGAATAGGATTGGGGTTTGTTTTCTTTTCAAGAAGGTGTGATCTAGTTTATAATGAGTTTTGATTTCATACCAATAGATAACAGTGTCAGGTAGAAATTGTGGTCGCATAAAAGACTTCCTCAGGTTGACAATTTATGTTTAGCACTCTGTATGTTAAGTTTTAATTAATTGGCATATAGTGGGCCCAACAATTACTAATACCAGTTGGTGTGTCTTTGAAACCCTTCACTTGGACTCGCTAAGGATTTACTCCATTTTTCGACAATGACGATTTTTTGACAATTCCCCATGACCAGCCTGCATACGCAAAAATTAGGATTTCCCAGCTCCATTGCATTGTTGCTCGACCTCCTTTTATGCCCTACACAAACCCAGTTAAGTGGGCATTAGACCATGCAATCCCTAAGGAGTGTTCTTTTGATGACCATACTCATACCCCAATGGCCTCTTTCCATCCTGATGTTTTCGCCAGGGCTTATTCACTCAGACCTCCTCAACAAATTTTGAGTTCTAAATTTCTTGATGAGGCCATGTCCTGATTTAACCTTGAGGAAGTGGTAAAATTCTGAGTGGAAACCCCAGCTGAATACATTCCAAAGGAAACCAATTCTTACCATGTTTCCTAGTTTAGGGAACCCTTTTGAATGCTTGCAGCCATGTTTTGTCGATTGAATGGATTGCCAAACTACTCAATGTTCAAAGTTGAATGGGTTCCTGTAGCCCACCATATATTGCTTACAAGTGAATCCTTTAATTGGGCACAGATTTTATCTGTGAATTTGAAAGAAGAAATTGAGAAATATTAGAAGACTCCAACCACAAGGAAGTCGGCATTCTATATGTCGGTTTATGTTATGGATGTGTTTTGCACCACTTCTTCTTTTCCGGCCATGGGTTGGAGCTGGAGTAAAACTTCACCATCGGTACATATCTATTGCTCAGATATGCGGGAGGACAAATTCGTTCCCCGAATTTATGAGATTTGTGACCTGTTTCTAGGGTCAATGTACCACAAGATATTCAAGGCAGACGCTCTAGCTTTTTTGAAAGAGCCAGAGCATTGATTGTTTTACATGGTGATTGGTATGTGGGAGAGTATTTCTCCTACGTTCAAATTTGGGGCAGCAATGCAGTTCACCTACTTCCTAGAATAGTACCAGATCGAATGGTGTTACAAGAGGTAGCACATCAGACTATGATCAATGGGGTTTTTCCTAAAATTGCACAATCCAAAAGAAAGTCTTGGCCCAAATTTCCCTTGAACTTGGATTATCTTGTTCTACAAACTTCCACTCACGTAGTTGTCCTGGGTAAAGCAATTTCTAGTATCAACCTAGGGGAAGCACCCAAGAGGATGCATGACCCTAAGTCATATCTAGCCAACCTCTTTGTGCAGGAGCATGCTAGGTTTCAATATGCTCATTAGGATGAACCTGATGACTCAATCTACAGAGAAGCTATTGATTTCCAGGAGGCATTGAGTAAGATTGTTGACCCAAATTTTAAAGCCCGTGTCTTCAAATACAAAAAGGATCTAAAGTATTCTGTGCTCCATTACATACAAGTAAAAGTGACAATAGAGGAGAACCTTCAGAGGAAAACTATGGAAAAGGAGGAAAAAGAGCAAGCAGCAAGCACTTCTCCTGCCCTTGCTACTAAATAAAAAGACAAGGGTAATGTTGTTCTGGAAAATCCTACAAGAACTCAGCCTTCTCAGATGATAGAGACCCTACACAAAGGGGCAGAGTTCATGAAAACTCTTGAAAATATTAGTTCACAATTGTATACACAAATAGAAGAGGTTGAATCTCAGCCTAAGAAGTAGAAGACTCAACTTGTTCTTGAACATGTACAGGTACAACAAGCACCAGCTGTTGATCCACAATCGATGCCTCAAGAAGTGCCTAGGGAAGAACAATGAGTGCCACCAGTCCAACTTGCTCCACAAGAACAAGTACCTATGCAGGTTCCTCCAATTCAACAGGTAGAACCTCCACCTCAAGCTGATATTGAAATTCATGAAATAGATAGTGATTTGGAGGAAGAAAGTGGCCCTTCTACTTGCCCTGTTAATATACTTACTTCCATGACATCTTCTATCCCCGACACCCAGATATCTAAGAATATGTTTGATTCATCATTTTCCCAAATTTCATTTTCTGCACTAAATTTATCCCCAATTCTTAAGGCTACCACCAGCACTCCTTCGGTACTAATTCATGTACCTAGCTCTACCTCCCCTCTTACTTCACCTATTCCTTCCACCTCCTTAATATCTCGCACTACCCCAACATCCCCATGTTCTAATTTTCCCCAATCATACATTCCTTCCATCTATACAATTGCTTCCCCCCAAATTGATACACTTATCCTCACTTCTTCCTCATCTCTTGCACCTATTTTCCCTACCTCCCCTATTATCATTTCACCTTTCAGTGTGGAAATTCCCGTTTCTCAATCTCAACCTGACACCCTGGTCAATCCTCAACAAGAAACCATCTCCACTTCAGAAGAGATGGCAAACTTTGGTGAGGATGTTGTAGTCTCCCCGGGAAAATATTTCTGGAGTAGAAAAGATAAAGCGGTGATGAAAAAGGGAACCAAGAGGACAAGGGAAGGCACATTTAAGCAGGTGCCTGCTCTCAACCAAGTTATTTGGAAGTTGGATTCCCCTGATATCAAGCAAGGGCTTTAAATACAGCAATTTCCATGGGGGATTTTGCAGGAGCCAACTTTGATTCAGTTTCACAACTGAATAAGGACTTTCTGGACAAAGAACAAGAGCTACAGAAGGTCAAACAAGACTTGGTGGTAGTTGAGGCACATCACAAACAAGAGATTCAAATTATTAAGAAAGAACATGAAGACAAGTTGAAGCAATTACAGAAAAAGGATGATTACCTCAAGCGGCATCTTGAGAAATCAGATGTTCTGAATCAACAACAAGCAAATAGGATTGCTACCCTTGAGCAATAGCTCAAGGACTCTCAACTAGTTGCAATTGCTTCCTCTTTCTCCAAACTGACAACATAAGAGTTTAATCAACTAGCCTGCAAGGTCCATGATGAATTCTATCAGACCATGGCCAGTTTGTACAGAGGTTTCAATGAAATGCAGGAACTATATAATACGTTTGAGCGTCAATCTGATATCCTGCAAGATCATAATACTCATAGGAGAGAAGCATCCAAGGCCTTCGACAATGTACTAGAGTGGAAGAAGCACATCAAAGACAGACCACATGATTTTCCACTCATGGATAAACTTCAAACCAAGAGGACCGAAGACACGATTGAGACCTAGGAAAGCATATGCGATGCAGTGGAATCCATCGTCAAAGATGAATAGATGGCATGTAAACGAAGGTGGCTTGCTGCTAAGACTCTGCTCGGTTTTCTAGACATGGAATTTTTGGATCCGACTGATCAAGCACTTCCCCCAAAGCTGAAATTGGAAGAAATCAAAAGGGATTTTGCTACATCCAAGGAGAAAATCCAGGATATCGCTCATCTTACTGTGCATGAAATTACGGGATGGATTGAGACACCCCATACTTCCATGATGAGAATACAGATGTACCTCCAATAATGGAAGAAGGTCAAAAAGAGGGAGATTGCATCCCAAATCTGCAAAACAGAAGTACACTTGGAACATGCCAAATATCAAGACATAGAGGATATGATGGACCTAGATGTCAAGTGGTGTTCTGCCCTTGGCAAACCATGAAACCAAATTATTTTGTAATCCCACATCTTGGAAAAAAAAAAAATTGTAAATTTTGTAATATTACTTAAAAGGAGGGTATTTCCCAAGTGATGGGGGGGACTAAGGAGATTAAGCCTAGGAGCTATACAGGAGAACAGACTACCAATCACATAACAGGAAAGCTTGTGATTTTATACTTTGCAATTTTTTACAAGTGAATAAAATTACATTGTCATTTTATGTTATGTTCTATGGTTATTCATCAAATGTATTTCATGAAATTTATCCTAATTTCTTCCATCTATCTAGCATACTGATTATCGGTTTTTTATCTACTGATGTGTTGATTCACATATTGATTTTCCTTACGATATTGACACATTGAATGTGCATTGAATGAATGTTTTTATTTGATTCACATGCTCTATTTCACAGCTGATGATTAGTCATTAATCCTTGATACTGATTGGTTAATTAGTATTACCTCTTGGACATGTTGTACATCTATAACATTTTGGATAAAGGTTTGCAATACTAATTGTTTAGATTTATTTGAAGTTGGTTAAAGAGATTGGTCTTGATTTACATTTCTATACGTTGAGTAATTAGTTTCTTCTTACCTATTATATCTTACAACTACCCTATTCTAAATATGTTATACACCTTGTTTAAGTTTTCTTGAACAATTAGCCTAGGAATCAGTTACTTTAAATCTTTCTCAGTTGTCCTAAGAGCACATCATATTGATTTGAAAAACCTTTGTGCCAGTGGAGGCCTCGTATCCATAAGATTTAGTCATCCCAAACAACTCGGGGATAGAATCGTCTCTACGTGGGATTGATTCGAAGCCTTTCTAGTTGGACTATTTCCTTTTGTTGACTGCCTTTTAGATTTTCCAGTAGTCTACAAGCTCGGTCCGTCAACAGACCCATGTAAGGATGCATGGGAATTTTCATGTAAGGAATTCCTTGGGAAGGGTGAACAATATTACCAAAATTACCCATCTAATGTACCAAATGGCCCCCAGACACATGGGGGGGGCACGTTGCGTCTGTACACAAGGATGTCAGATGACAAGGGAACCATACTAAAGGGACCATGCCCTCCCAAGGGCCCAATTGAAGTATGGGTAGGGTTCGTCATGAGAAACACATTCGAAGGGATAGGTGTAGTGGACAATGGGACAAAAGATGGGATATAAGTCGTAGCCCAACGTTCAGATATAATCCACCACCACCCATAATAGGTTGAACACTAATGTGAGGAGTAGACGAAGGGGGTGGCCACCCCTTAACGAATGTAGTAGAAAGAGGGATATGACCACCTCCAAATTGATATGAAGTTAAAGGGGTTTATGTGCCCCCAATTCCAACACTAGGTTGAGTACTAAGAACGTGGATGGATGATGGTATACTAGTTGAAACATTTGGCATGCCAAAAGTAAAAGTATTTGTGGTAGAGGGAACAGATAGAGCCTCAGTACCAAACTCTCTCTGGGAAAAGTTTGGGACATAGTATGAATACCATGTGAACTCTAAATGGTTTGTTCCTATGGGATGGGAAGGACCAACCGTATGTGGGTCGATGTAAACCAAAGTCCCTGGGATCCATGAGGTAGTGGTAGAAGGAGCTCCATGGACTCCTCCTCCCAACGCAGATGACAGGGATGGAGGGAAATCTAGAGTGTTGAAAGTAGTACTCATCATAAAAATCCTATGGAGACCTCTATGGGAAAGGGGATGCCTATATTGTATATCCCTTTAAAGAGGTCCTTAAGGGTCAAAAGATGATATTCCTGCTAAACGAAGAGAACAGGGGAGCGTCGGAACTCGATCCACGATGACTCCACAGACAGAGATAAAAAAAATTGATCCCTATGGAAAACTAATATACACAAAGTACACCCCTAAATAAGATAGGAAAAATGCACACAAGCAAGGAATGAGGATAAATGAGCTTATGTATGCAGCATGTATGTTTCTCCTAGGAGAGGCATGAGACTCCCATACACTACAAGTGGAGGTGTGTGACCAATTATAGTGGTCTTTAGCTTCAACACATAAAGAAATTGTGTCGTATGACGCCTACTTAGTCAGGATACTCACAAAATAGCCTTTGTAAGTACCCCATGCGATACCTAGGAAAAGAAACTAAGGTCACCTTAATATAACCAGTTCTCAGGAAGACAGTCGCAGGGAAGATCCACTATATGGGAAGGTTAACTAAGCCCAAAGATTGAAAGCATCAATGGTACCTCAAGAGACCCCAGATACGAATAGGATCTTGGAAATATCTCTAGCATTCACTGAAGGTAGTGGAGGGATATCCCCACCATCAGAGTGCACGATGCATTGTGATTGACTCTTGTGTAAGAGGAGCTTCTTGAGAACAGCAATTATAGAAAGGATTTCTCCTCTCCCTGGTCAGACACCTAATTGATTATGTTTAATAGCATTGGAAAATTTTACTCACACAATCATATTCCAAGACTCTAAACCTAAGCTTGTTGGTGCACCCTATAAAATGAAATATTTCTATTCAATTTTAAATTAAGCGTTCATTTTAATAGGTTGATTTTACTCAAGGGATATGGCCATGAAACCAATGATGTTATGACTCAACAATAAAAATAAATATGTACACCGAAAAACATCCCAATTGCAACCTTGTTTTCTGAATGAAAAGATTGTATGCCACTAAATGAAATGGAAAAAAAAAAATTCCTTTCCTTTCAAATGCAAATGTAATCTTTCCTAAATGAAATCCTAGACTAATTACATTCCAAGCAAATTGATGTAAGTGCTTCTTTCAATGCAAATGCAAAATGCAAATGAACTTGCAATAATGCAAATATTTTGTATTTTCACAATAAAAGAATGAAAATGCAAAAGACTCCCACTAAACTCTCAGCCCCATTAGCAAGCATAAAGACACAAATCTAGAAAGACACCAAGATACAATGATTCATGCACCAAAAGCAAAACAAAAAGGGAGAAAATGGAAATAACAACTTCTCTAAAAACTAATAGAAAAGAGGTTTCTAGTCACAAAAGAAGCATCCAATAAACATCATATAGGTCATGGAAGACTTAGCAACACTCACAACCCACCCAATGATCTCTCAGATCAAGATATCAAACAAAACTTGAGGTGTACACAACTGTTCAGAGAACAACGTCGTATCTACGCAACCTACCAAAGAACAACTCGTGCATATACATGACTGTCAATACTATGACCCACATATACAAAGAAAAATGGTGTAAAAAAACAAGCTTACGCCCAAACCATTCCAAGGAACCGTCAACAGATGATTGTACCACTAAATGTAACACGAAAACATAAAGAAATAGAGAGCAATTTAAGCAAAAATGCACCCAGAAACCACAACAAAGAGGAGAATTCCCCAATGGAGTCGCCAAATATGTACGGAGAAAATATTCTTACGGCTTGGGGTGGACCACAACAGACAATATGACACCAAAAATCGTATCCATTCTCAAATATAATAGGTAAATTAAAGAAGCTAACAACTATGGGATAGAGTCTGTACCTCAACCAGATGTTCAAAGAAGACCATCGTTGAGCCCACGATCACATGCTTCTTCCCTACAATTTTCCCTCAACGACAAATATATATATATATCCAAGCATATATATATATACTAAATGTCTAAATGTTAGCATTCAAACTAGCATAATCCATTTAAACATGTATAAAGAAAATATACCAATGGATACAAATATAAGCATTTGCACATGAAATTTGGATGAGAAATAGATATTTCTATTAATACAAAACAAAAGATTCAATGTAACAACCTCTATCGACAACTCGTCAAAACCGAGAAACCATGTTCCTCCACTGGGCATCCACCACTTCAATCCTCAATAGCAAGGCAAGTTGACAAAGACAATGGTGAGTTTGGGAGATGAACATAAAGAGTTCTATCAACAAGGATAAATGGATGCAAACTCAAGCATATGGGAATGGGGCAAAATTTTGCTGAAGTTTCCTTACTCTCAAAGTTTCTCCTCCTCCAATGATTCACAATGTCTCAATATATAGCCCTCAAATGGGAGCTAGAGGGTCAAATCAGAATGTTTCCAGACATGTGGAAGGCCAAGGATCAAGCTATTCGTTACTTAGATTTGTGATGTTCACTCTAATTTAACTTGTTTTTGTAAATAATGAAATGTTTAAGAGTTTGAAATTTAAAATGGGAATAAGATATTTACAAGAGGTTTTAGAGCTAGACAATGCTTGGGACTTTTATGTAATGATTAGTGTGTAATATTCAAAGCATTACTTTTGTATGTTTAGTAGAAAAACCATTTTATTGGAGTAAAATATGTATTTATAGTGTTAATTTTTTAGATTATTGATGTAGTAATATGATAATGAGTAGCATCTCATAAAAATTAAAAGATTTCAACAAACAAATTATTAGAAGTCACATGCAAAATATGTTTGTGTGCAAACTTGTTACCCCAATTGCAATTTTTTTTTAATTATTTTATTGTTCTCTTTTTAACTGTAGTGAATCGACAACTAAGCTAGAGACCAAGTCAACATCCAAATTATCCTAACAAAACCATTATTTGGTTTCATATTACATAAAATATATATTTTTAGCATTAGTTGAGTGCAACATAATATATAACTATTATGCCATGAAACATATACTAGTTTCCAATTGTCCTTAAAGTGCAACACGTCAATAGAAATTTAAATTTAAATTTAAGCAAAACAAATTTACATAAACATTGGTCAAAATAAAACTTAAACATATTATATAACCTGCTATAAACAAATACTTGCTGAAACATTCATGTTCATAACAATTGTGTTTTGTCATCTTGATCATGCTCAAAACACATATTATGACATGCTATCCAAATTTATATGATCCCTGATTTTCACTAATATATGAGGTGTTTGTACATCATATTTTGATACAATAAACTGGAGTTTAGTGGTGTGATGCGTGTTTTTTTATTTGAAGAAGCTTATATTCAGATCATAACTTGAAGATGATAGACTATAGAGCAGATCTTTTTTTGTATCTTTTATCAGTTGTTGAAGCACTACAAGGAATAGTTTTCTAAACTAACTTGACGATTGAATCATTTGGGTTATGTATTGTATATCTTAAAGAAATTTTTCTAAAAAGTTTTGTACAAAACTGTAAAAAGGTTGTATTCTTTTCTTGATTTAATATAAATGGCAAAATGGTTTTTTTGTGAAAAAAAAACTAATACTTCATATCGTTGAGAGTTGTAAATACAATAATTGTTTAAGTTTATTGACTTTCAAAGTGTACATAAGCATGATAACTATAAAGAATATTATAATTTTTATGTTGGTGATTATAATTTTTATGCTGGTTTAACATGTTAGTGACAACCATAAAGTTATGCTTAACCAAAGGTAGCAAACTTTAGATGGTCTTATATATATATGTGTGTGTGTGTGTGTGTGTGGTTAACTTTAAAAAAAAAATAGGTTGTATAATAGCTTACATTGTAAATATGAGAATCAACTTTAAGATAAACAATATTCACACACAATCATGTAAGAGTTAATATATTCCTTAATTCAATAAGAAAGGTGTTACGTTTAGGGAATAACTTCAAGCTAAGCTTGTTGAATTTTATTGAGCATAAATTATTTATTTAAACGTTAATATGATTTTGGGCTTTCAACATCCAAGAGGATATGTGGGTGACTTTCCACCTTATTGAAGAACTAAAATTAAAGTTAAATTACAAAAAGAACCATAATTTTGTAGGATTATGTTTTCAACAAGAGGGTGCCACCCTGCTAGATAAGATCAGTAAGATAGCCCAGGAAGAACACCTGGCGACACCTTCTGATCTGATAGCCCATCAAGATGAAGGAAGAAGGAACACCACCTGAGCTCAAAGGGATAGGAATTAAATGCTTTGATTGAGTAAATCTCAATTACTCCAATTGCTTTGTTCAATGATATTGCATTTAAGAAAACCAATACAAAATATTATTTTGAAGCACCATGCTTTATCATACAAAAAAAATAAAAAAATAATAATAAAAGGAAAGAAAAAGAGAAAAATTGCAATTCCAAAGATTGCTTCAAAATTTACAATCATACTTTCAAAAATAGTTAACAGTGAAAAGCTAGGGGAGTGTTTCATCCCTAGTGAACTGCTTTAGTATTGATACTTTCAAGAGAACTTATAAATAGAAAATGCTTCATGGATTAACATTTTAGGTAGTGATCCCGGATGCGGGTGTTCATGAGAATGAAGGCGGCTGGCATAGAGGGGAGTGGACACGTGTTGCAGCAGTTGGCAGTTGATCCCCTTCCCACCTCCATGCTTAAAGCTATGGCTATGTCATTCGGTTGCGCGGACAGAACTCTCCCATGCTACTTCTGTTGTTGTATCCATCATGATATCCATTGCTCCAGCTTCGTACCTATCGGCTAGTTCGAAAACTAACGCTCAGCGTCCTTGTAGTGCACTGAAGAATCTCCCTCTCGCTGCTCATTAGATTCGCAACGGATTTTCCATGGTTCATATCACTCCTTCTCTGCACCAGTCAGCCCGTCATGAGCTTTGCGAAATTATGCAATGTACCAAGCTTGGAGACCAACAAACTCTTCGTCGACAGAGCTTTGGTTATAAAAAGCGCTACCCAGAACTCCAATCTGTCAACACTCATGCGCAGAGGTTTATTTGTAGAAGTTCCAGTACATGGATTCTTTTGAAGAACCTTCACTGTAACAGAGTTCGATTGGGACTCTTCATTGTGTCGGCTTTATTGCTCATCCTCACCACAAGCCTCGGTATCCCTTCTTGGTGAACGCTTTCGATAGTAGCAACCTCACCTGGCTTACACCCTCCTCCTCGGCGATGACTTCGGCTGGTAAAGGCGGGAAAGAGACAGACTTGGAGGCTCTCTTACGGGAGGAAACTCCTGAACATATTCACAATTCCATCACGACCATGGAGGCTGAGATTTATGGAGAATTCAAGCTCATACTTGGGCCTAAATTCACCATCTCCAATTACTGGAGGCTGAAATTTATTTTGTCCAAGTCAATGAGCGAACGTGAAAGCTTTAGGGACTATGTGAACCTCACAGTTAGCACTTTCAAGGAGGATGTTGAGCGCGATATTGACCGCATGAAAAATATCATACAGCTCTCGGAACCTCCCTTCCAACCTCCCTTCCATCACGCCAACAAGGACACCAAAGAAGCCTGCACCAGCAAGGCCATTGAGGATGACGCAGAATCCTCCAAGAGAATCTATCAGCCCTTCCTAGCTTTGTTGCTTTTTGTTCTTTCATGATCTTACCCAGTCCTTCTTTCTTCTTTAAACTCTTTAGTTGTATAAAGTTGTCAATGTATAAAGGTTGAGCAGCAATAGATATGCTTAGATATTCAATCTAGGCCCTTTTGCACACATCTCTCATGTGGTTCCATGACCATTGCCTGACACCATGCTTCAGGAGTCGGCCACGAATATGTATCTAACTTTTTTTCACTTTGCAATAGAAGGAACTTCTCTTACTGGTAAAAAAAATATTTTAGTTAGGGAACAATGAAAGCTAGGAAGTTCATCAAAATTTACTATCACTACCTTCAAGAATAGTTAAGAGTGCACACCAAGAAGTGCTTCATCCCTTGTGAAGTGTGTTAGTAGCGATACTGACAAGAGAACTTATAAAACAAATAGAAAATGATTTGTTGATAAGCATTTCATTAAGTGATGGGTAGTTGTTGTGGAGGGGTGTGTGCACAACCTCAAGGGAATTTGTGAATTAACCTTTGCTTAAAGTCGAGGGAATCTATGAATTAACCTTTGCTTAAGGTTTGGGGAGACTACCAACAATCAACTTGAAGTTCTAGCTTTACACCAATGGTTGTTTATCCTCAAATCATTGAAGATTAAAACGATCTTGGTCCTTAGTGATTCCTCACTAGTCATCAATCGGGAGAGGAAAACGGTCATTGTGCAAAAATAAAATCTTTCTCGAATAATCTCAAGGACCTATGGGTTTGCTAAAAACTTCACCTTCAATGAATGTGCTTGAATATTGCAATCTCATGTAGATTCAATAGAAAACACAAGTGTCTCATTAAAACAAGGAATGCTAAGCAAAGGGGAGGGTGACCCAATAACATTTTTATTCCATGAAATCTCATTTACTTAACATAGGTGTCTTGTTAAAACAAGTAATGCTAAGCAAAGGCGAGGATGACCCAATAACATTTATTACATGATATATCATTCAAATGCTAGGAAAAGGAAAGGGTGACCCAACAATATTTTTATCCCATGAAATCTCACGTACTAAATATAGGTGTCTTTCCAAAACAAGGATGCTAAGCAAAACATCTGGAAACCACAACACACTGCCCAACGCAGCAATCCATCCCTACGTAGCGAGTAGGGAACTGCATGACTCTGTTTCTAACGCGGAGAAGGATGAACTACAGGACTCCAATACAACGAATGGTGATGGGCCTCCTTTGAACGAAACCTGTGGACAAGACCTTTGGTCAAGAAGAAACCATGACCTACAAACCACTACTCCCAACGCAGCGAGTGATGAAGATAAGGTGATGAGTGATATCCTAGGAACCAGCCATGGTTTGGCTACTAGCTTGAGCAACGCGCCCAACATCCGTTTCCCAAGTTATGAAGACCACAAAGAAAGAAATATCAGCAACCACAAAATGGATAAGTGTAACATTAAACATAAAAACACAACCAAGGTTCCCAATAAACTGGTTGTCAACCTCTCAACCTTTGAACTAAACCCTCCCACTAGAAGACTCCTTGAGAAAGGTCTTAATTTTTCCATTGCCCCTAAAAATATTTTGGTCCAAGGCATCATCTGCAGCATAGAAGAAAGCATTAGGCACCTACCAAAAAATGAATCCGAAGAGGTACACCAGGATTGTGCTATAACCCTAAGAAGAGTGAAACCACCCAAACCTAACATCACTAGAGAAGAAAGCAGAGCCCTCAGGGAACTCAAAAAGAATGATCATCTCGTTATCTTGAAGGTTGATAAAGGGGGAGCTATGGTTATTCTCAACAAGGAAGACTACATCGATAAAATGAAAGTGCACTTGGATTCTAGTGGTTGTTACAAGAAACTTAATAAGAACCCTTTGAATCGGATCATAGAGGAAGTCACTAAAGCCATAAAGAGTTCTTACCTGGGTGAAGAGATAAAGAAAAAAATCATTATCTCTGACCCCTTGGTTCTAAGAATTTATGGACTTCCCAAGATCCACAAACCTAGGGTTCCCCTTCAACCCATTGTAGACACCATATGCTCACCAACCTAGAGACTCGCAAAATTCCTTGCAAACAAATTGAAACCGTTAGTAGGAAATACAAGCTCCTTTATAAAACACTCATCTTACTTTATTGAGAAAATAAAACACAGGCATATGGGTGAGAATGAGATATTCTTGAGCTTGGACGTAGTGTCCCTCTTCACAATGATTCCCATCAAAGAAGCCATCAAATTTATAGAGGACCTCGCTGATCCCGAAACCTCCAAGCTCGTAGGCTTATGTCTAAATTCCACATTCTTCAGTTTTAAGGGTGAACTTTACGAACAGACGTGTGGAGTGGCTATGGGTTCTCCCCTTTCTCCCATTATAGCCAACCTATTCATGGACAACTTTGAGCAAAAAGCCTTGAACTCTGCTAATCCAAAACTAGAATGGTGGTCCAGATTTGTTGATGATACCTTCTTAATATGGGCCCATGGGAAGGAAGAACTAGAAAATTTTGTTGATAACCTAAACAGGCAAACTGAGTCCATCAAATTCACGAAAGAGTTTGAGGAAAACAATGCATTGCCCTTTCTTGATACATTAGTTATCAGGAAACAGGATGGAGGCATAGCTCACAAGGTCTACAGGAAGAAAACCCACACAGAGCAATACCTCCATACCCCCTCACATCATCACCCTAACCAGAAGATTGGGGTTCTTAACACCCTGTTCACTAGGGCCCTAAGGGTTTATGATACTGACCACATAGACTCCGAGAAAGAACACATGCGCAACGTCTTCCTTAACAATGGTTATAGCCCAGCTCAAATCAACAAAGCCCTCGAAATAACAAAAACCCATGAGAATAGACCTAAGGTTTCGTCCAAGGAAAGGACAATAGGAGATCATAAGGCATTTCTCCCTTACATTCAAGGGATCACGAGCAAAATAGCTAAACACCTGGAAAAAAAGAACATTGATTCTATGTTCTCACCACCAAACAACATCAGAAAGCTCCTTAGGTCAGTGAAAGATCTAATTGACCCAAGTCTTAAAAAGGGCGTTTATCTAATTCCTTTTGAATGTGGGAAAACCTACATAGACGAAACAGGATGGTCCATTCGAACTAGGGTTAAAGAACATTGCATCGACATTCGTCTCAATAGAACCCATAAGTCGGCTTTAGCAGAACACTCTCATAACACGAAGCACCCAATTAAAATCGAGGATATGCAGGTGCTAGCAGAGATCGATAATCGTTCAAGGAGAAGAATTAGAAAAGCAATCGAGATAATTAAGAACCCTAATTTCCTAAACAGGGACGACAGCATTTCCATTAGCCGATCCTAGTTACCTAACCTAACCAAACTAAATAAGAACTAGGTTGAAGAATTATTAATTAACCTAACTTAACCTAAGAATTAATCTTAAAATAAAATCCAAACTAAGGTTAAAATTAAACTAAATAAGAACTAGGTTCAAGAATTATGAATTAACCTAACTTAACCTAAGATATAATCTTAGATTAAAAGCTAAACTAAGGTTAAAATTAAACAAAATAAAAAATAAGCTAAACTAAAGTTAAAATTAAATTTAATTAATTAATAAAATATAATCAAAATAAATAAATAAAATGAATTAAATTAAAATAAAATAAAACATTCCTAATTGGTCATAAGTTAAAGTTAAAATAAAGACTCACTACACAATATAATGAAACTAAATATTAATTAATAAACCATGAATAAAATAAAAATTAATTATTATACTAATAAACTAAATAATCAAAACTAATGAACCAATAAATCAAACTATACTAATAAAACTAAATAAACTAATTTAAATCAAACTACAAATAAAAACTTCTTTTTCAAATATCAATAAACTAATGAACAAGAATCTTAATAATAATTTATTAATAAATAATATTAGGTTTAATCTTAAGGGTCATTAAATTAAAAATATATATATTAAATAAAATACAAACCCTAAAACTACCGACAAACTAAAACCTAGTCGGCCCCCTCCAAGTGGGATGTCTCTGTATTAATACACTTATGAAAGTTGAACAATCTCCCCAAGCATCACTATGTCCTGAAGATGAAACACGCCTGGCTCGAAACGTCGATATCAACTCTCCTCACTGCAGATTCTCCATTAGATGCCATGAATCCTTACTGCGGAATCTCAACTAACCTAATTTCTAACCGATATGGAGCGGAAACATTGAGAAACTTGAGACGCCTGGAAAAACTTCGAATCGATAAATACAAGAATATTGTACATCTTTCATTCCTGGAACAATGCAGAGACGGAAACGTTATACCCGTGTTTGCTAAAATCTCCCATTTCCTGAAAAACAATCACAACAATCTGATCTTTAAGAAGATGGGTCTCATGCTCGTGCGCGATCAAATTAGGAGTCTTAGGTTTTTCTTGGACAAGCTAGATCGTGAGCTCCTGTTGTTACACAGCCAGCTGGAAAATACATTGGATAAAACCACTTGGGATTATTGGGATCGTTGGTCAAGTGGGAGAGCGGATATGGTAAAAGGAAATTAAAAATTAAACAAAATTCCAAATTATTAAAACTTGAACAAGACAGCTCCCGCGAGGTGAATGCCCACGACCTGCAAGAAAGAAATCACGCTCCATCCCACAAACTCCACAACATACTGGTTGCTAATCCCAATGCAGTTGAATCCAACAGAGTGAATGGTGGAAGACACGACTCCAAATTGTTGAACGATACCGTTGGACGAAACCCTTGGCAAATCGGAAACCATGACCTGCAAACCTCTAGAAACCACGACCTGCTAGCATCTGGAAATCACAACCTACAAACATTTGGAAACCACAACACACTGCCCAATGCAGCGATCCATCCCTACGCAGCGAGTGGGGAACTGCATGACTCCGTTTCTAACGCAGAGAAGGGTGAACTACAGGACTCCAATACAGCGAATGGTGATGGGCCTCCTTTGAACGAAACCTGTGGACAAGACCTTTGGTCAAGAAGAAACCACAACCTGCAAACCACTGCTCCCAGCGCAGCGAGTGATGAAGATAAGGCAATGACTGATATCCTAGGAACCAGCCATAGTGTGGCTGCTAGCTTGAGAAACACGCCCAACATCCGGCTCCCAAGTTATGAAGACCACAAAGAAAGAAATATCAGCAACCACAGAATGGATAAGTGTAACATTAAACATAAAAACACAACCAAGGATCCTAATAGACAGGTCGTCAACCTCTCAACCTTTGAACTAAACTCTCCCACTAGAAGACTCCTTGAGAAAGGTATTAATTTTTCCATTGCCCCTAAAAACATTCTGGTCGAAGACATCATCTGTAGCATAGAAAAAAGCATTAGGCACCTACCAGAAAATAAAGTCGAAGAGGTACGCCAGGATTGTATTATAAACCTAAGAAGAGCGAAACCACCCAAACCTAACATCACCAGGGAAGAAAGCAGAGCCCTTAGGGAACCCAAAAAGAATGATCATATCGTTATCTTGAAGGTTGATAAAGGGGGAGCTATGGTTATTCTCAACAAGGAAGACTACATCGATAAAATGAAAGTGCACTTGGATTCTAGTGGTTGTTACAAGAAACTTAATAAGAACCCTTTGAATCGAATAATAAGGGAAGTCACTGAATCCATAAAGAGTTCTTCCTTGGATGAAGAGATAAAGAAAAAACTGTTTATCTTTGATCCCTTGATTCCAAGAATTTATGGACTTCCCAAGATCCACAAACCTGAGGTTCCCCTTCTACCCATTGTAGACACCATAGGCTCACCAACCTAGATACTCGCAAACAAATTGAAACCGTTAGTAGGAAATACAAGCTCCTTTATAAAAGACTCATCTTACTTTATTGAGAAAATAAAACACAGACATATGGATGATAATGAGATATTCTTGAGCTTGGACATAGTGTCCCTTTTCACAATGATTCCCATCAAAGAAGCCATCAAAGTTATAGAGGACCTCACTGACCCCGACACCTCCAAACTCGTAGGCTTATGTCTAAATTCCACATTCTTCAGTTTTAAGGGTGAACTTTACAAACAGACGTGTGGAGTGGCTATGGATTCTCCCCTTTTTCCCATTATAGCCAACCTATTCATGGACAACTTTGAGCAAAAATCCTTCAACTCTGCTAATCTGAAACCAGAATGGTGGTCCAGATTTGTTGATGATACCTTCTTAATATGGGCCCATGGGAAGGAAGAACTATAAAAGTTTGTTGATCATCTAAATAAGCAAAATGAGTCCATCAAATTCACAAAAGAGTTTGAGGAAAACAATGCATTGCCCTTTCTTGATACATTAGTTATTAGGAAATAGGATGGAGGCATAGCTCACAAGGTCTACAGGAAGAAAACCCACACCAAGCAATACCTTCATGCCCTCTTACATCATCACCCTAACCAAAAGATGGGGGTTCTTAACACCCTGTTCACTAGGGCCCTAAGGGTTTATGATACTGACCACATAAACTCCGAGAAAGAACACATGCACAACGTCTTCCTTAACAATGGTTATAACCCAACTCAAATCAACAAAGCCCTCGAAATAACAAAAACCCACGAGAATAGACCTAAGGTTTCGTCCAAGGAAAGGAAAGTAGAAGAACATAAAGCATTTCTCCCTTACATTTAAGGGATCACGGACAAAATAGCTAAACACCTGAAAAAGAAGAACATGGATTATGTGTTCTCACCACCAAACAACATCAGAAAGCTCCTTAGGTCAATGAAAGATCCAATTGACCCAAGTCTTAAAAAGGGGGTTTACCTAATTCCTTGTGAATGTGGGAAAACCTACATAGGCGAAATAGGACGGTCCATTCGAACTAGGGTTAAAAAACATTGCGCTAACATTCGTCTCAATAGAACCCATAAGTCATCTTTAGCAAAGCACTCTCATAACACGAAGCACCTAATTAAAATCAAAGATATGTAGGTGCTAGCACAGGTCGATAATTGGTCAAGGAGAAGAATTAGAGAGGCAAATGAGATAATTAAGAACCCTAATTGCCTAGACAGGGACGACGGCCTTTCCATTAGTCGATCATGGTTACCTAACCTAACCAAACTAAATAAGAACTAGGTTGAAGAATTATGAATTAACCTAACTTAACCTAAGAATTAATCTTAAAATAAAAGCCAAACTAAGGTTAAAATAAAAATAAAAATTAAACTAAATAAGAACTAGGTTCAAGAAGTATCAATTAACCTTACTTAACCTAAGATATAATCTTAAATTAAAAGCTAAATTAAAGTTAAAATTAAAATTAAAATAAAATTAAGCTAAACTAAGGTTAAAATTAAATTTAATTAATTAATAAAATATAATCAAAATTAAATTAAAAAATGAATTAAATTAAAATAAAATAAAACATTCCTAATTGGTCATAATATAAAGTTAAAATAAAGATTCACTACACAATATAATGAAACTAAATTTCAATTAATAAACCATGAATAAAATAAAAATTAATTATTATACTAATAAACTAAATAATCAAAACTAATGAACCAGTAAATCAAACTAAACTAATAAAACTAAATAAACTAATTTAAATCAAACTATAAATAAAAACTTCTTTATCAAATATCACTAAACTAATGAACAAGAATCTTAATAATAACTTAGTAATAAATAATATTAGGTTTAATCTTAAGGGTCATTAAATTTAAAAAATAATATTAAATAAAATAAAAATCCTAAAACTACCGACAAACTAAAACCTAGCCGGACCCCTCCAAGTGGGATGTCTCTGTATTAATACACTTATGAAAGTTGAACAATCTTCCCAGGCATCACTATGGCCTGAAGATGAGCCACACCTGGCCTGAAACATCGACATCAACTCTCCTCACCGCAGATTCTCCATTAGATGCCATGAATCCTTACTGCGGAATCTCAGCTAACCTAATTTCTAACCGGTATGGAGCAAAGACCCTGATAAACTTGAGACGCCTGGAAAAACTTCGAATCGATAAATACAAGAAGATTGCACATCTTTCATTCCTGAAACAATGCAGAGACAGAAACATTATTCCCACGTTTGCTAAAATCTCCCATTTCCTGAAAAACAATCACAACAATCTGATCTTTAACAAGATGGGTCTCATGCTCGTGTGCGATCAAATTAGGAGTCTTAGGTTTTTCTTGGACAAGTTGAATCGTGAGCTCCTGCTGTTACACAGCCAACTGGTAAATACATTGGATGAAACCACTTGGGATTATTGGAATCGTTGCTCAAGTGGGAGAGTGGATAAGGTATATAGCAAATTAAAACTTGAACAAGACAGGTCCCACGAGGTGAACGCCCACGACCTGTAAGAAAGCAATCGCACTCCATCCCATGAACTCCACAACATACTGGTTGCTACTCCCAATGCAGTTGAATCCAACAGAGTGAATGGTGGAAGACACGACTCCAAATTGTTGAACGATACTGTTGGACGAAACCCTTGGCAAATCGGAAACCATGACCTACAAACCAATGGAAACCACGACCTGCTAGCATCTGGAAATCACGGCCTGCAAACATTTGGAAACCACAACACACTTCCCAACGCAACGATCTATCCCTACACAGCGAGTGGGGAACTGCATGACTCTATTTCCAATGCAGAGAAGGATGACTACAGGACTCCAATACAGCGAATGGTGATGGCGTGGGTGATGGGCCTCCTTTGTTGAAACCTATGGACAAGACCTTTGGTCAAGAAGAAACCACGACCTACAAACCACTGCTCCCAGCGCAGCGAGTGATGAAGATAAGGCGATAACTGATATCCTAGGAACCAGCCATGGTTTGGCTGCTAGCTTGAGCAACGCGCCCAACATGCGGCTCCCAAGTTATGAAGACCACAAAGAAAGAAATATCAACAACCACAAAATGGATAAGTGTAACATTAAACATAAAAACACAACCAAGGATCCCAATAGACTGGTCGTCAACCTCTCAACCTTTGAACTAAATCCTCCCACTAGATGACTCCTTGAGAAAGGTCTTAATTTCGCCATTTCCCCTAAAAAGATCCCGGTCGAAGACATCATCTACAGCATAGAAGAAAGCATTAAGCACCTACCAGAAAATGAAGCCGAAGAGGTACGCCAGGATTGTGCTATAACCCTAACAAGAGCAAAACCACCCAAACCTAACATCACTAGAGAAGAAAGCAAAGCCCTCAGGGAACTCAAAAAGAATGATCATATCATTATCTTGAAGGCTGATAAAAGGGGAGCTATGGTTATTCTCAACAAGGAAGACTACATTGATAAAATGAAAGTGCACTTGGATTCTAGTGGTTTTTACAAGAAACTTAATAAGAACCCTTTGAATCGGATCATAAAGGAAGTCACTGAAGCCATAAGGATTTCTTCCTTGGATGAAGAGATAAAGAAAAAACTCATTATCTCTGACCCCTTGGTTGCAAGAATTTGTGGACTTCCCAAGATCCACAAACCTAGGGTTCCCCTTCGACCCATTGTAGACACCATAGGCTCACCAACCTACAGACTCACAAACAAATTGAAACTGTTAGTAAGAAATACAAGCCCCGTTATAAAAGACTCATCTTACTTTATTGAGAAAATAAAACACAGGCATATGGGTGAGAATGAGATATTCTTGAGCTTGGACATAGTGTCCCTCTTCACAATGATTCCCATCAAAGAAGCCATCAAAGTTATAGAGGACCTCACTGATCCCGAAACCTCCAAACTCGTAGGCTTATGTCTAAATTCTACATTCTTCAATTTTAAGGGTGAACTTTACGAACAGACATGTGGAGTGGCTATGGGTTCTCCCCTTTCTCCCATTATAGCCAACCTATTCATGGAGAATTTTGAGAAAAAAACCTTGAACTCTACTAATCTGAAACCAGAATGGTGGTCTAGATTTGTTGATGATACCTTCTTAATATGGGCCCATGGGAAGAAAGAACTAGAAAAGTTTGTTGATCATCTAAACAGGAAAACTGAGTCCATCAAATTCACGAAAGAGTTTGAGGAAAACAATGCACTGCCCTTTCTTGATACATTAGTTATTTGGAAACAGGATGGAGGCATAGCTCACAAGGTCTACAGGAAAAAAACCCACACAGAGCAATACCTTCATGCCCTCTCACATCATCACCCTAACTAGAAGACGGGGGTTCTTAACACCTTGTTCACTAGGGCCCTAAGGGTTTCTAATATTGACCGCATAGACTCTGAGAAAGAACACCTGCGCAACATCTTCCTTAACAATGGTTATAACCTAGCTCAAATCTACAAAGCCCTCAAAATAACAAAAACCCACGAGAATAGACCTAAGGTTTCGTCCAAGAAAAGGAAAGTAGGATGTCATAAGGCATTTCTCCCTTGCAATTAAGGGATCACGGACAAAATAGCTAAACACCTAAAAAAGAAGAACATTGATTATGTGTTCTCACCACCAAACAACATCAGAAAGCTCCTTAGGTCAGTGAAAGATCTAATTGACCCAAGTCTTAAAAATGGGGTTTACCTAATTCCTTGTGAATGTGGAAAAACCTACATAGGCGAAACAGGACGGTCCATTCGAACTAGGGTTAAAGAACACTGCGTCGGCATTCGTCTCAATAGAACCCATAAGTCAGCTTTAACAGAGCACTCTCATAACACGAAGCACCCAATTAAAATCGAGGATATGCAAGTGCTAGCACAGGTCGATAATTGGTCAAGGAGAAGAATTAGAGAGGCAATTGAGATAGTTAAGAACCCTAATTGCCTAAACAGGGACGACGGCCTTTCCATTAGTCGATCCTAGTTACCTAACCTAACCAAACTAAATAAAAACTAGGTTGAAGAATTATTAATTAACCTAACTTAACCTAAGAATTAATCTTAAAATAAATCCAAACTAAGGTTAAAATTAAAATAAAATTAAACTAAATAAGAACTAGGTTCAAGAATTATGAATTAACCGGAACATTGCTGAGGGGGAGTTGGAGGAGTGACCAACGTGAGGAGCCGAGTGACCAGTGTGAGAAGCCGAGGAGAGTGAGGGTTAGAGGTGCGGGAGGAGCTGACGTTGCCTTAGATTTCCTACGATCTACATGATCGATTGGCGCAGGGTAGCTGGTCGACTGACTGCCCAAAAGCAATCTCGTGGGGGCTCATTTTCTGCATGCCGAAGAAAGCTAGAGATCTGTCTTTGTTTCTTTGTATTATTTGGATCTAAGTAGAAAGGTATTTGTAATGGACCCTCCTCCGGATCCAAGCCCGGAGGACCGAAGGAAGGCTTTGGATGTGGCTTTTAGGGCTCTGGTAGACTCCACACCACCATCATCACTGCCCAACATAGAAGAAGGAGATGGGTTCGTAAAAAGGCAAATGCTCCAAAGATTCAGATCCTGTCGGCAGCTTCAAGGATGAAAGCCCTTGCTCTAAGTGAGCGCGGGTTGATTGGACAATTCACTGGCATATGGCCATCACCAAAAACAATGGACAACTGGGTTAAAAAAAATTAAATGAGTCTGATCTCCGAGGGTCTTCAGCATTGCGTCTACGGAAAAGGATTTTTCAAATTTTTGTTTGAAAACAAAGAGGACAGAGACCTGATATTTCAGAGTGGCCCTTATTTCATGGGCCCTCGGGGGTTGTACTTAAATCGGTGGAGTCTATCGTTTAACCCAGAAAGGGATGTACCCTCAGCAGTCCCAGTCTGGGTTTAGCTCCCACATCTTCCGTTGCACTGCTGGAATGATGAAACGCTGCAAGCAATAGGCAACTCCCTCGGCAAATATATAGATAAGGTAGAACCGAAGGGTCCTTTATTTTCATGTGCATGGATCTGTGTAGAGGTAGACTTAGAGAAGGGATTACCGGAAATTGTTAGTCTCTGCATGGACAGATGGGAACACGCCCAAAAAGTGGACTATGAACAACTCCCGTTCAAATGCAGGAAGTGTCACGAGTATGGGCACTTTGTTAAAAACTGCCCTAAAGCAGTGCAGGAAACCTTGGATAAAAATCATGAAGAAGGGTGGCAGCAAGCAAAAAAGGGGAGGAAATTGGCTATGGCTAACCATGTGACAAAATATCAGCATGAAGAAAAAGAAAAAACAGCAGAACAAGGAGAGAACGAGGCCATGACAAACAATCAGTTTAATCCCTTGATTGTAGAGGAGGGGGGAATTATAGTGAACGAAGAAAACAACAATGAAGGCAGAGATGATCAACCTAAGAACTTAGCAGGCAGCAATCTTCATCCAATATCTCCCAGGAAAGAAAGCATAAAAGTTGATATGATCGGTTCCCCTCCGCATGGAGGATCTTGGGATGAAAGGGTAAAACAATCCAGAGTTTCTACATTTAATCGATCTCCTGAATCATCCTCAAATGGGTCACAAGAGATTCCCGAAACAGCCCCCAACACTAGAGGAAGAAAATCTCAAAGGTACCATAGAGAACAGGAAGCAGAGAGGGAAATAGAGCTAGGAAGACAGAGGAGCATTGAAGAGACAAATCTACTGCAAAATCACAAAGGCTCAGGGAAAGTGGATGGCAGGCCTAAAGCAGGGCCTCATTCAAATAAGAAATAATGAAAGTTGTCTCTTGGAATTGTACAGGACTGGGCGGAGAAAACAAAGTAGAAGCCATAAGAAACATCGTCAAGCTCAAAAGGCCAGATATTCTACTTCTCCAGGAGACAAAAATGAGTGATGTGGAGGTACTGGTGCTCTCACAACACTTTTGGAATAGCAGCCAGGTTTCGCCATCAGCTCCAAAGGGGCCTCAGGAGGAATAGCATCCTTTTTTGCAAGCAAATATGAGATAAAAATCATTAAGGAGAATCATCATTGGCTCCTTTCAGAATTCAAGGAAAAAGATGATTCAAATATTAGTTATGTGTGCAATGTGTATAGTCCTACACATTGTAGAGATAAGAAAAACTTTTGGATTAGTTTAGCTGCTCTAAAAGAGGAAATGGAAGGAAAGGAAATCATCATAGCAGGTGATTTCAATGTAACTATAGCGCAAGATGAAAAAAAGAGGGGGCTCCAGTGTCCGTGATCCCTATGGGGAAAACATGGAAGACCTCATCTTAGAGCTAGATCTGATTGACACGCCTTTAAAAAATGGGAAATACACGTGGAACAACAGAAGGACGGGGGCAGGTTACATCGCAGCCAGACTCGATCGATTCCTGGTAAGTGTCACTTTTCTCACAAGAGATCTTATTCCTGCTTCTTTTGCTTTGTCTTCTGTTGTTTCGGATCACAAACCTATTTCCTTGGTTTTAGCTCCCTCCGCAAACCTCGGCCCATCCCTTTTCATTTCAATGCCTTGTGGCTTAAAGAGGAAAAAGCCATGACCATCATAAAAGATGCTTGGAGAACGGTCATCTCAGGCTCTCCGAGCTTCATTTGGGAAAGTAAGTTGAGAAGACTTAGAGGTGAGTTGAAAGCTTTGGTAAAATTAGATTACGTAAGTGCTAGCAGCAAGAAAAATCAGCTCCAAGCTGATCTTTCATCCCTTCACCTCGAGATGGAAAGGGAAGAAATCACCCCTTCTCAAGAAATCACCCCTTCTCTTATCAGCCAAGAAAAAGATATAACTTTAAAGATTCTTTCAGCAGCCAGAGGAGAGGAAGAGGAACTGAGGGTAAAGTCCAGAAAACTTTGGTTAAAAGGAGGAGATAGAAATACGGCTTACTTTGATAAACAATCTAAGGCAAGGCTCTGTTTTAACATGATAAAAGAGCTTAAGGATAGTGATGGTAAGAGGATTGATGAGCAAGAAGAGATCAAAGATCACGTCTTTCATCATTTCAGAGACCTATACAAGGATAAGGACAAGGCCGATCCGATTGCTCAAGCTAAGCTTCTCTCGGGCATTCCCTCCCTTATCACATAGCAGGAAGATAAGGAATTGACTCTCCCCATTATGGAAGCTGAGATCAAATCAGCCATTTGGTCCCTTAAAGCCGATAAGGATCCCAGGCCAGATGGGATCACCACCAATTTCTACAGGGCTTCCTAGGATATTATAAAGGGAGACCTAAAAAATATGCTTAATTGGACAAGAAGAAAGGACAAGGTTGGTGGAGCCACTAACTCCTCAATCCTCATGTTGATTCCAAAAGAAGAAGAAAAACCCATCTCAATAGACCATTTTAGGCCCATATCCCTCTGTAATACCTCTTACAAAATTCTTTCAAAAATTTTAGCCACAAGATTGAAAAAATTAATGGGAAGGATAATCTCAGATACTCAAGGAGGGTTTATTGCAGAACGACAAATCCTTGATAATATTATTATAGTTCAGGGAGTAATACATACCAGCATGGAGAAAAAACAGCAAGGTATGGCTCTCAAACTTGACATGGCAAATGCCTTTGACAGAGTAAACCACTTCTTTTTATTTGAAAGCATGGCAAAGTTTGGATTCTCCCCTAGGCTCATCAGATGGATCAAGGTGTGCATCAGCAGCCCTTGGATCGCCCCGTTGGTAAATGGCAGACCTACCAAGTTCTTTCAAGACACCAGGGAAATAAGGAAAGGTTGTCTCTTATCTCCATTTCTCTACTTGATGGTAGCTGGTTCTCTGAGCAGGAAGTTACAGCAACAGCAAGAGCTAGGGGAGCTCAAGGATCTAAAAATTGCAAGAGGGGTCAGAGCAGCAAATAATGCACAATTCGTCGATGATACTATACTTCTGGGAGGTGCATCCACTATCATAGCAAAAAGGTTCAAAAATGTGATCTCAACATTTCTAAAAGCCTCGGATGGTAAGCTCAATGTCATCAAATCCAAAATATATGGCTGGAACTGCACCCTTGGTGTCATGGCAAGGATTGCGCGAATCCTAAGCTTTGAAGGGACCACATCCTGGAATTCCTTCAATTATCTGGGTGTCCCCATTTTCAAGGGAAAGAAAAACAAGGTTGATTGGTGTGGAATGATAAAGAAAATAAAAATAAAAATTGGTGCCTGGGGGTCGAAATGGCTCAATCCAGCAGGCAAAACCGTCCTAATAAAAGTTGTTCTCACTGCTCAACTGATTTATTTGTGTTCCATTTCGCTAGCTCCGCACAGCATCATTCAAGAAATTAATGGAATGATGAAGAATTTCCTGTGGCAGGGAGGTAAGACTGACGGCAGCAAAATATTTAATTTGATCTCCTGGGAAGTGGTGTGCAACCCGAAATAGCTCAGTGGCTTAGGCATCAGAGATCCACATGACATGAACCAAGCTCTTGGGACAAAAATTTTATGACGTCTTTGTACTGGCAAGTCAGCATGGTGGAAATCGGCCTTGCATAAGAACTATATGGTAGGAAAGAGGAACATATGCACTGATAGCATAAACCAGAGCAAATATGGATCGCCAGTGTGGGATCTCTGCAAGAAGACAAAATCATTATTAGAAGATGATTTGTATTGGATACCGAGGAACGGAAAAAATATTAGAATCTGGCAAGATAGCATTGGCCCAAATTCGCCAGCAGATAGTTTCCAAGCGTTGAGTAATCTGAAATGATGGTGTGAGAACAACGATTTCATATCATTGTATAATCTTTCAGTATGGACGCCAACGGGCAGATGGTATGTTTGGAAAATCATGGAGATCCTCGAACACCTGCAGGAAGAATACAAATTACTCATTTTGCTTATGCATGGAAGGGCACCAACACATATAAATGACGCTGACAGACGTGGCTGGGGGGAATTTGGTGAATACACAGTGAAAGAAGGATACCGCGTGATATATAAGAAGAAAAACTGAGTATTAAAAAATTTCAAGTGGAACAAAATCTGGAATAATGATGGGCTGCCGAAGGTAAATTTCTTTTTCCGGATCCTGGCTCATCGGAAATCTTTGACAGTAGAAAATCTTAGAAAAAGAGGGATCATAGGCCCGCTCATATGCATCTTGTGCAAACATGAAGAGGAAAGCTTAATCCATTTATTCACAGAGTGCAAATTCACTCAGCAAGTCTGGAGAGAGATGTTGAAAGAACTCAAAATGAATATCACACTGCCAACAAACTAGTATGATTTTTTTTTTAGCTGGAAGGATTATTACCAAGGCACTTTGAATAAAAAGCCTGACTTTTCCAAAGCTTGGGACGCCCTCCCAAGATTTGTTTGCTGGAAAATATGGAATGCTAGGAACAAAGAGATATTCAAAGGGAAAGTAGCCTGCTTCAAAAAGGTATCGGACTCAGCAAAAAACTTATGGGCAGACTTTCTAGTCACAAGAGGAATGAAAAATTTAATAAATGAACCTCTTAAGGTTGATGAAAGAGCTTGGTTGGCGGACATTCTTCAGAATTTCTCTCTTAAAAGCAATGTGATTTTGAATCCAAGCCTTCCGTGTTGACAGAACAGGATGAGCACAGAAAATTTGAGCAAGTGGAGGAATAACTTAGGAATTAGCTCATTGTTCTTTGACGGTGCCTCCAAAGGCAATCCAGGTATTGCAGGTGCAGGTGGAGTAATTTTGGATCACAATGGGAACAAGCACACAGAGTTTGCTTGGGGTCTAAGAAGGGCAACTAACAATGGAGCGGAATGGTATGCTCTAATTAAAGGTTTGGAGCTAGCAAGAGAAATGGGGATAGAGGAAATGAATGTCATCAGAGACTCTCTAATTGTCATCAAGGAAGCAAGATACATTTATAAAAATTGGAAAACTCCTTATTCCAAGATGCATAGGATGCTCCTATGTTTAGTAAAAGAATTTAAAAACATTATATTCTTGCACGTTTTGAGAAGAGAGAATCAACAGGCTCATTGTATGGAAAATAAAGGGGCTGGCCTAAATTGCGAGGTTATGGAAAAGGATAGCGTCATCAATGAAAATGTTTGGATTCCCTGGCTCCTGATTTGTTTTAGTTCTGTTCTGCTTGGACATTTTGTTAAAATTTTAGCTCTCAGTGGATGGGCATATTTCAAGCCTGTTTTAGGATAAAGAAAGAAGGTCAAGGAGATGGGGTTGATGTTCCGATTAGGGGACAATCTGTCTTACATTATGTAACCTCAATCTATTTTTTATATAATTATAAAAAAAACAACCGTTTCTGTTTTAAAAAAAAGAATTATGAATTAACCTAACTTAACCTAAGATATAATCTTAAATTAAAAGCTAAACTAAGGTTAAAATTAAATTAAAATAAAATAAAATAAAACATTTCTAATTGATCATAATTAAAAGTTAAAATAAAGATTCACTACACAATATAGTGAAACTAAATATTAATTAATAAACCATGAATAAAATAAAAATTAATCATTATTCTAATAAACTAAATAATCAAAACTAATGAACCAATAAATCAAACTAAACTAATAAAACTAAATAAACTAATTTAAATCAAACTAAAAATAAAAACTTTTTTATCAAATATCACTAAACTAATGAACAAGAATCTTAATAATAATTTATTAATAAATAATATTAGGTTTAATCTTAAGAGTCATTAATTTAAAAATATATAAAAAATAAATAAATAAAAACCCTAAAACTACCAACAAACTAAAACTTAGTCAGCCCCTTCCAAGTGGGATGTCTCTATATTAATACACTTATGAAAGTTGAACAATCTCCCCAAGCATCGCTATGTCCTGAAGATGAGCCACGCCTGGCTTGAAACATTGACATCAACTCTCCTCACGAAGATTCTTCATTAGATGCCATGAATCCTTACTGCAGAATCTCAGCTAACCTAAAAGCGAGAGTGGTGCAGTAAATTTTTTATTCTATAAAATCTAAGTGTCTTGTTATAAACCCAATAAAAATTTTATTCCATAAAATCTCATTTATCAAACTTAAACCCAATAACATTTTATTCCACGAAATCATTTAAATCCCAATAAGATTTTTATTCCATGAAATCTCATTTATAAAACTTAAAGATATCTCATTTATCAAACACTTTTATTCCAAGAAATTGAAATTGGGTTATATTTCATAGTTCTATGTGTTATGTCATTTGTGTAGTTGATTTCAAAAGAATAAGGCAGTGATGTCGGAGCATTGTGGCATGCCACCAATATGACGAGTTGGTCACATGCTATGGCATATTTTTTTTGGCTTGTTTGCTTTGGTGAGTCATAGTTTGTTAGCGGCGGTAGGAATGATGGTGGATCATGACTCCCTGTGTGGAGATCAAGCCGCAATTTGTTTTGTTGAGACAAAAACGTTTTCANGTTTGTTTTAGGTTGCAGGACCACTCAGTGTAGGAATTACAGTTTAGCTTGAATAGGCAGTTTAGAGAAGTGAGAAGGGTTCTGCTCTTCAGTATTAGGATTCTAAATTTGCAGAGGGACGGACAGACCTGCGTCTGGTTCCACTTGTAAATGTTTTGGGAAAACTAAATAAGAGATCCAAACTGTGTGTTTGCGTGTTTGCTTAATAGAAGGATTAGTTGTGTGTTTGCAATGTTATTAGCCTAGATGCATTTACTGATTTGAGTTGTGTATTCGTGAAGAGCCGACTTCGGCGGTTTTCTGAACATCTATGTATTTTTGTGAAATGGGTGATTCACACATAAAAGTGTTGCTTGAATGGTTGAAATATTCCGTAAATGCATGTATAGAAGTGTTAGGCTAATGAATCCTAGAGGTTGCAGGCTAGATTGATCGATTCTCTAATCAATCGACGTAACACACAGATTTTCTACCTTAACTAGTTTATTGCAGAGAATGAACAGTGGGGATTGAGTCCGCAGACGAAGATCTGACGGTCCAGGAGAGATCCGTAACGAAAGTTGCGAGGGCGATAACGGATCTACAAAGATCTGGGAGATCCGCATCAAAGAATAGATCGACGGTCGTGGAGAAGGCCACAAAGATCTGACGCCTGAGAATATTGCGGAAGGCAAGTTGCGGGGCAGCAACTTTGGAAAGTTGACACCCGCATCTCGCATCCCGCATCCCGCAACCCGCTTGCAGAAATCCTATTGCGGAAACAAAGTTGCAAGAAAGCCTATTGAAGAAACTCTGTTGCAGAAACAGAGTTGCGGGAAGGCCTGATGCAGGAGCATCGTGGCATGCCAACAATGTGATGAGTTGGTCACATGTTGTGGCATACTTTTTTCTCTTTTTTTTTGCTTTGGAGAGTCATAGTTTGTTAGCGGCGGTCGAAATGATGGTGAATCATGACTCCTTGCGTGGAGATCAAGTCGCAGTTTGTTTTGTTGAGACAAGAACGTTTTCATCATACTTTGTAGTTGTTTGTTTTAGGTTGCAGGACCACTCAGTGTAGGAGTTACAATTTAGCTTAAATAGGCAGTTTAAAGAACGAAAAAGGGTTTTGCTCTTCAGTATTAGGATTTTGAATTTGTAGAGTGATAAACAAACCTGCGTCTGGTTCTGCTTGTAAATGTTTTGGGAAAACTGAAGAAGAGATATGAACTGTGTGTTTGCGTGTTTGCTTAATAGAAGGATTAGCTATGTGGTTGCAGTGTTATTAGCCTAGATGCATTTACTTATTTGAGCTATGTATTCGTGAAGAGCCGACTTCGGCGATTTTTTGAACATCTATGTATTTCTATGAAATGGGTGATTCACACATGAAATTGTTGCTTGAATGGTTGAAATATTTCGTAAATGCATGTATAGAAGTGTTAGGCTAATGAATCATAGAGGTTGCAGGCTGGATTGATCGATTCTCTGATCAATCGACACAGCGCGCAGATTTTCTGCCTTAACCAGTTTATTGCAGAAAATGAACGGTGGGGATTGAGTCCACAGACAAAGATCTAACGATCCAGGAGAGATCCACAACAGAAGTTGCAACGACGATAACGGATCTACAAAGATCTGGGAGATCTGCATCAAAGAATAAATCGACGGTCGTGGAAAAAGCCGCAAAGATCTGATAGCTGAGAAGATTGCGGAAAACAAGTTGCGGGGGAGCAACTTTGGAAAGTTGACATCCTGCATCCCGCATCCTGCTTGCGGAAAGCCTCTTGTGGAAACTCTGTTGCAGGAAGGCCTGTTGAGGAAGCAAAAGTGCGGGGAGGAAATTTTAGAGCAGACTTTGGCCGAGGGCTAAATTTGGTAGTCCTGCTAAGTGTAGGAGCAACTAGATCCTGGAGGTGCTGGTTGGGTTGGCTATGGTTGACCCCACCTGCACCAAGAAGGAAAATAACATGTTCCCCGGCCTGAAATTAAAGAGATTTCCACTAAGGAAACTTATTTATTTATGTCATTATTTTATTAAACATTAGAATAATTTCATTAATCACCTAAACTCCTGGTTTTTGGTTGAGGAAGCTAAGGGGTATCTCTATAGAGGAAGAGTTTTTAGTATTTCATTTAAACTTTAATAACATTTTTATTCCATGAAATTTCATTTATAAAACTTAGACATTTTTATTCTATAAAATCTCATTTAAACAACAATTAACATTTTTATTCCATAAAATTTTATTTAGAAAACTTAGAAATATCTCATTTATCAACCTTAAAGATTAACAATTAACATGAAATCTCATTTACCAAATTTATATTTCAATTATCAAACTTAAAGATTAGGGATTAACATAAAATCTCATTTATCAAATTTAATATGAAATGTCGTTTTTATTAAACTTAAGGATTGACAATTCACTTATCAAATTTAACACATGAAATTTCACTGATCAAATTTAAGAATATCTCAGATATCAAAGTTAAAGATATGTTATTTATCAAAAATTATCAAACTTAACTTATCCAAAAAAAATTTGCTAAAAAGGTTATAATTTTTATTTGGAAATCAGTTGGGTTGAAGCCAAAGCAACCATCATTACAGGAATTCAAAAGCCTACTAAATAAGAATACAATTTTCTTTCTTTACAAAGCTGGAGTTCAAGGTATAGGGATCCATGAAGGTTATTCATCATTTTTGTTATATGGTCCTTGAGGCAGAAGACATCCCAAGTTTGCTTTGACGTATGCTTCCTTGTTCGATCCGCAGAGTATATGGGAAAAGAGGGAAGAGGAGAAGTCAAGCAGCATGTACCACAAGCTTTGCAAAGTCTTGTTGAGAGCTGGATTGCTAAAATGCTCCTCTATATTTAAATTTTTTATAAGAATTTCAGAATCTCCAAAGACCTATATTTCTCTATCTCTATCTTCACATGCTATCTAAAAAGCTTTTAGCAACCCAAGAATTTCTTCCTGATTGTTAGTTCTTTGGTCTAACCCCCAGCTGAAGCTATCTATTCTAGAACCGTTTGGGGAGTGTATCGCTCCTCCAACTCCAGCAATCCCTAAATTTCCTTTGGAGGCACCATAAAAAAAATCGAAGCATTGCCCTGCTTCCTCCACCAGTCCTAAAAATTTGCATTTGTATCTCATAATCTCCATCCCGAAGTCTTGAAGGGACGAACAATGGTCTTTTTTCTGTCTCTAAAAATGTAAGTTCCCATCCATTTCTTTTCTTCTAGGAGGAGAGAGTTT
The DNA here is from genome assembly GCA_001517045.1 of Pseudotsuga menziesii. Taxonomy (NCBI): domain Eukaryota; kingdom Viridiplantae; phylum Streptophyta; class Pinopsida; order Pinales; family Pinaceae; genus Pseudotsuga; species Pseudotsuga menziesii. The sequence continues at coordinate 244,176 of LPNX010775513.1, forward strand.
TCATTCTTAAAGGATTGTTGGGCCAGTGTTTCAAGAAGGAGAGCTTTGGCTTTTGTTGCCACCATCGAAGGGGGACGCAGAGAACTATTGAATGTCTGATCGTTTCTAACCAACCAAAGTTTTAACTTATCAAATTTTAACTATTATCTCATTTATCAAATATCAAATTTAAAGATTAAAGATATCTCATTATCAAATTTAATCTAATATCTCATTTATCAAAACAATTATTATAAAAAACTAATTAAATGATAACTTATTAAATTTAAAATTATTTGATTTTTAAAATTTAAACTAATATCTTATTTATAAAAAAAATATTACATGAAACCTCATTTATCAAACTTAAGGATTAAGATAAATGACAAGTGGCAAATACTTTTATTACATGATAACTTAGATTAGCATAAGGACATTTTTATTACATGATAATTTAGATTAACATAAAAGACCTTTTTATTACATGATAACTTATTAAATTTAAAGGTATAACATTTATCAAATTTAAACTAATATCTTATTTATCATAAAATTTCATTTATCATATTTCATTTATCAAATTTAAGGATTTAAAGATATCTCATTTATCAAATTTAAACTAATATTTTATTTATCATGAAATCTCATTTATCACATTTTATTTATCAAATATAAACTGATATTTTAATTAACATGAAATCTCATTTATCAAATTTAAACTAATATCTTATTAATCATTAAATTTAAACTAATATCTTATTAATCATTTTATTTATCAAATTTAAACTAATATCTCGTTAATTATGAAATACCATTAAACTTAAAATAATATCTTGTTTATCATAAAATTTGATAATCTTAATAATCATCTCATTTATCAAATTTAAACTAATATCTTATTAATCATAAAATCTCATAATCTTATTTAAACTAAAATCTTATTAATCATCTTATTTATCGAATTTAAACTAATATCTCATTAATCATTAAATTTCATTAAATTTAAACTAATATCTTATTAATCATCTTATTTATCAAATTTAAACTAATATCTCATTAATCATGAAATAGCATTGAATTTAAACTAATATCTTATTAATAATCTCATTTATAATGTCTGTTACCATGAACTAACTCTCATGAACTCCATAGCGAAAACGGGTGTTGGTCTATTCCTAAAAAATCCAATACTAATAAAATACGGTAATAGACTTCTTATATATAATATAACCATAATTACTATTTAATAACTATTTAATGTCTGTTGAACGATTGGCGTTTTCAGCGCTGAACCTTGGAATCCACGCTGGTCGAGTCAACCCTTGGGCGTTCAGAGAGGGCGTAGGCTGCATGCGAGTTGGGCTTCTGGCCGTAGCTGGTCTGGACTACCAGGTCTGCGTGGGCCTCTCAGGCTCAGGATTGGGCCCCTCCTCGAAGGAAGTAAGGTAGCAGATCATGTGTTGATTGGTTTCTGGTGTGGAAGGCAGATGGCGTCAGAGGGGGATAGAGATCCGCCCACTGAGCGCTCAGAAGCATTCAACCGGCTTATAGCCTCTCAATCCTCGAGATCTGGTAAAGGGGAACCCCCGAAATTCGTCAAAAGAATCGAAGATGTGCCAGAAGTGGCCCTTCCTCCGGCAGAAACCATCCGGGTTGCCCTCTCTCTGGCAGATTGAGCTCTCATCGGTCAATTCACGGGGCTTTGGCCCTCGCCAAAGACAACTGATAACTGGATCCAACGAAATTGGAGGCCACTAATCTCAAAAAATGTGGCTTCATACTCCGTCGGTAGGGGTTACTTCCTCTTCGACTTCGAATCCAAGGAGGATAAAGATCTAATCTTTAGAAACAGGCCTTATTTCATGGGGCCGCAGGGCCTGTATCTTAATGGATGGACCCCGGACTTTGATCCTGAGGCGGACATTCCCAAAGCTGTCCCAGTCTGGGTCAAACTGCAAACCTCCCTATGCATTGGTGGAATACCAAATCTCTCCGAGCCATTGGGAATGCCTTGGGAAAATACATTGACATGGCTAGCCCCAAGGACCAATACTCCTGCGCTCGCATCTGTGTGGAAGTGGACCTAGAAGCTGGACTCCCAGAAGCCGTCAAATTAACAGTAGGAAATTGGGCTCACTACCAAAAGCTAGACTACGAACAGCTCCCATTCAAATGCAGAGGCTGCCATGAATATGGGCACTTCATTCGAAACTGCCCCAAAAAGCCTGAGCTTCAACAAAACAGGCTGGAGGGCTGGCAGAAGGTGAATAGGGCTAAAACCAAAAATCACCTTGTAGAGGAGCCAAAGAAGGATAAGGGGATTAGATCCACTACCCCCCTTGAAGGATCTCAAGAAATCCCCAAAAAAAAAGATATCATTGAAATAAGGGACGAGACTAATGAGCCGGAAGAGAAATCAAGTAATGGAGACAGCAAGGAACCTGAAGAAGCCATATCAAAGCCCCAAAAGAAAGATCAAGACGAAGATGCATCAACTCTAAAAGCAAGAGACAGTATAGGGCAATCCGAGGAAGAGCCAGAACCAAAACGGAAGAGGAAGAAGAGGAGGAAGGGGAAATCGAGCTATCTACCCCTAGAAAAACTAAAACCAAGGGAAGGAAATCTAATAAAGAAGTAAGGGATCAAGCTACCTATAAGGACAAGATGCTAGGGTCTCAGATAACCCTGGAAAAGCTGCTGATGAATCCTAGAAATACTAGTCAGAAAGGGCACGCCCAGAAAGTGATGCCCACATCCACCAAAAGTAAGTAATGAAGGTCCTCTCCTGGAACTGCAGGGGTCTCGGTAGCAAGTCAAAAGAGGAAGCTATGACAGATTTAATATCCATCCATCAACCGGACATCTTGCTGATTCAGGAGACTAAAATGGAGGAAGACATATTCCTCCAAGTAAGTCTGAAATTCTGGAAAAAAAAAGGCAAAGCGGCATCAAGCTCAAGGGGCACATCTGGAGGCATTGGCACCCTGTGGGATGATATGAAGTATGAAGCCGTTGACATCAAGCATAATTCCTTCTGGATCCTCACTCAGCTGAGACAATTAGACACCAATAATCTGGTTAGTATTTTTATAATTTATGCTCCAAACTCATATGCTGAAAAAAAAACTTGTTGGAATCTCCTCCGTGAGGAAAGGAGAAATCTGGTGGGGAATATTATCCTGGCTGGGGATTTAAATGTCACCCTCAGTCAAGATGAAAAGAGAGGGGGCTCTTCAGTCAGAGACCCTATCAGAGAAATGGTGGATGACACCATTATGGATTGGAATCTCATGGATGTGAAGCCCTCTGCTGGTAAATATACCTGGAATAATAAACGGACGGGGCCAGGGCACATAGCAGCCAGACTAGACCGCTTCTTGATCCAGGATTCTTTCCTTTTGCTTGGGCTAAACCTGTCCTCTAAAATTCTGCCTTTCAGAGGCTCAGACCATAGGCCTATCCTTCTAGAGATGATGAACCCCAAGAATTTGGGCCCGATTCCGTTCAGGTTCAACTCACTGTGGGCCAATCGTCCGGAGTTCCTCAAAATTGTTTCTAAGGCGTGGGCCCCTCCGATCACTGGGTCCCCCTTCTTCGTTTGGGAGGAGAAGTTGAGACGTCTTAAGAAAGCTTTAAAAGATTGGGCCAAGTCGCTAATCCCTCCTGGCCAAGCCAAACTTCTTGCTGCCCACGCGCTGGAAATGCATCAGGCCAAAATCGAGGAGGGCATTGTGGATTATAACGACCTTCAATTGGAGACCAAGCTCCACTCAAATCTCCACAATGCATGCTGGCAAGAGTCTGAATGGTGGAGGCAAAAAGCTAGGTGTAAATGGCTGAAAAATGGTGACCGAAATACTAGCTATTTCCATAAACATGCAATGGCCAGAAAGAATTTTAATTATGTCAATGAGATCCAAACTCAGGCCAATTTGATAAACAATTTTGAGGACATTAAAACAGCAGCGACTAGCCACTTCCAAGATCTGTTCACGGCTCAGCCCACTCATGAAGACGTCGATCTCCTAAATCTAGTTCCTAGAATAATGAAGCCAAAGGATAACGACTTGCTGATTAAGCCCATCACGCTGGAGGAAATCAAACAGGCAGTCGAAGTTATGGAAGAAGTCCGAGCTCCGGGGCCTGACGGTTACACAGTCAACTTCATCAAAATCTGTTGGGATATAGTAAAACATGAGTTATTCAAAATGATCTCTAAATCTCAAAGGTGCAGCAGAATTGGAGGAAGCACCAACTCTGCATTCTTGGCCCTCATTCCAAAAGAAAAGGATGCCAAGTCATTTGATAGATTTCGGCCTATTTCCCTGTGCAACATAGGGTATAAAATTATTACCAAGATCATGGCCAGCAGACTAAAAAATATTCTGCCTTACCTTGTTCCGGAGAATCAAGGAGGATTTGTTAAAGGCAGAAAAATCTGGAATAATATCATCTTAGTTCAAGAGGCTATCCATTCCAGCCTGCAGAACAGGGAAAAAGGAATGGTGGTAAAGCTTGACTTAGCCAATGCTTTTGACATGGTCAACCACACTTTCTTATTCCAGGTAATGCAGAGGTACGGTTTCGCCCCAGAATTTATCAGTTGGGTCAAGGCCTGTATCAGTAAGCCTTGGATAGCCCCGCTTATCAACGGAAGAGCAGCCCCTTTCTTTCAAGCTTCAAGAGGTCTGAGGCAAGGGTGCCCTCTCTCCCCCCTGCTTTATGCCATTCAGGCTTCTGTCCTTAGCTATCAGTTGGAAAATGCCAGGCACGAGCAGGACCTACCAGGCATCAAAATGGCCAGAGGCACTAAAGATATTAATCATGCGCAATTTGCGGATGATACCATCTTACTCGGAGGAGCCAGTCAAATCATTGCTCGTCGTTTCCAGAGTGAAATCACTCGCTATTGTCTCGCCTCTGGAAGTAAAATCAACTTCAGAAAGAGCCAAATCTATGGCTGGAATGTAAATCCCAGGGAAATGCTAGAGATCTCCCGGGTTCTCAATATGAAAGGTGTTGTTTCCTGGGAGTCTTTCAACTACTTAGGGGTGCCTATCTTCAAAGTCAAGACCACCAGCTCAGCTTGGCAGCCTATTGTGGAAAAAATTAAAAATAAAGTCACAGGATGGGGGACAGCCTGGTTAAATCTCGCTGGTAAAGTGATTCTAATTAAGGCAGTGCTGAATAGTTATTTGTTGTACCAGTGCTCTATGATTCTTGCTCCGGTCAAAACCATTTCTCAAATAGAAGGTATGTTAAGATCTTTTCTGTGGCAAGGTGGAGCTAACGAGAGTAAAAAATTTGCATTGGTTAATTGGAAAACAGTCAAAATGTCAAAACAGGAGGGTGGCCTCCAAATCAGAGATTTAAGAGCTCAAAATCTTGCTATGGGATCCACGCTGCTTTGGAGTATGCTAGCTCCCAAGCCGTCCTGGTGTAGCACTATGCTGAGATGTAAATACTTCCCAGGCCAACGTCTGAGATGTATTGATGAAGACAGTCCTATAAACAATGGATCAGCAATTTATAAATTATGCATGAAGGCGTTGCCTCAATTCAGGGAGGCGCTCTATTAGATTCCGGGCAATGGGCAATCCATAAGCGTTTGGAATGATGTAATTCTCTCTAAAAATCCACTTCAGCTTCCACGTCTTCAAGCCTGGATGGAGTCGCTGGGCCTGTTTTCTCTTTGGGATATTTCTACTTGGGAGAGAGACACACCAAATCGTTGGGGAGGCTGGGTTGTTCCAGCGTGCCCTGAAGAGCTGGAGGACGATAGGAACAAGCTGCTAATTCACTTGGCAGGGCTTGCTCCACTGGCAAAATACAAGAAGGATAGGCGTGGTTGGGGCTTTGGCAATTACACAGCTCTTGCCGGTTACCAGCGTTTTGCAGCCAGTTATAACGTTCCAGCTAATCCAAAGAAATGGAATATCTTATGGAATTGCAGCACGTTACCTAAAATCGATTTATTTATATGGACACTTTTGCATGAGAAAATTCTCACGGGGACGAATTTGGTTAAAAAAGGATTTGCTGGGCCGTTCCGCTGCCCCCTTTGTGCAAAAGAATCTGAGAATATCAGTCACTTGTTTTTAAATTGTCCGTATGTTATTTCAGTTTGGAAGGATGTGATAAAGAGCTGGGGAATTGGAATGAAGTTATCGGTTAACATTCAGGACTGTTTCCTTAGCTGGAGCAATTCTTATCAAGGAGAGTTGACTAATAAAAAAGGATTGCAGGCCTGCTGGATGAAACTTCCCAAAGTCATTTGCTGGGGTCTCTGGATTGAAAGAAATCACAGAATTTTTAAAGACAAGCACCAACCAGCGTGGAAGACAGCCATAAAAATAAATGCTCTTTTTAAAGAGATCGTTAGAATTTCACAAATCCCAAATAATAAAGGAAATTTGACGGTCAATGAAAAAAATTGATGCATAGTCTTGACATCAAGACTGCAAATCATATGGTGGCTAATAAGGTGGAGGATTGGGAGATCAGGCAAGACACTTCACAGTTTGAGAATTGGCTAAAAGAGAGGAAAATTTTTAAACTTTTCTTCGATGGAGTCTCCAAAGGGAATCCGGGAAGAGCGAGAGGAGGTGGCGATTTTTTTTACCCTGGAGGAAATAAGGAATCAGAATACTTCTGGAATATTGGTTATGATTCCAATAATATGGCGGAGGCTTATGGGCTTTGGCAGGGTCTTAATCAGCTTAAGGTAATAGGTGCGGAAGAAGTTATGGTTTTTGGAGATTCCAGAATAATTATTCAGGAGCTAAATGGGGGAAGTAGGGGCAAGAATGAGCGCATTGCAAGACTGATTAAGAGAATCAGATCCAAGGCCAACACGTTCAGGAAGATTAAATTCTTCCATGTTCTTAGAAATCTTAATGTTTTGGCGGACTCGGCGGCCAATAAATCCATAGCTATTGGCCTTAATGAGCTATCTGTTAACTCGATTGTAACCATTGACATCCCTCCTTAGTTTGCTTTTGGCTACATGCCTGGCACTGGTTGAGATTCTGGATTATTGTTGTATTGTGCTCCTCTGTTCAGCATTTTCTTTACTAAGCTCTCCTCTATAATATAACCGCTCCAGTTAAAAAAAAAATTATTTAATGTCTGTTAGTTATGAATAATTATTTTAATAACAAAGTAATAAATATTTACCATTATGAATTGAATTACTAAGTATGAAATTGAATGACATTTATTTTGTAATGTTTAAATAACTAAAATTTGGTTTTTTAAAATAAACTTGTAATTGTCAGTATTTGTATTACACCAATAGCGAATATTTGACAAATTTCGAATTGTTCGAATTTTCGTACATGATCATGCTACTATGCCTAAAACTCCATGGGCGGAAAAGGTTTACCATTTGTGTGACTTTATGAGCATTGAGGATAAAAATCACTTTCTCTTAGGATGTCTTGCTTACGCCCACATTAGATCCGAGTTTCATAGTATTTACTACAATACAAACCTTTATAACCTCATAACTTGTCAAAACTATAGTGAGCTTGGAAAGCTTCTTAGCAAGCTTTTTGAGCACACGAACAAAATTCTAAAGTAAACCAAGTATTATCCTTCTTAAGGTCCGATGAACCAAAGTCGGTCTCAATGGTCATTGATCATCATCATCATCAAATTTAAACTAATATCTTTTAATCATAAAATTTGATAATCTTATTAATCTTTTCATTTATGAAATTTAGACTAATATCTTATTTATGAAATTTAAACTAATATCTTATTAATCATAAAAACTCATTTATCATTAATCATAAAATCTCATTTATCAGATTTCAATTTAAACTAATATCTTATTTATCAAATTTAAACTAATATCTTATTAATCATAAAATCTCATTGATCATAAAATCTCATTGATCAGATTTTATAAGAACAAGTGACTATCTTATAAATCATAAAATCTCACTTATCAGATTTCATAAGAACAAAGTGCGAATCTCATTAATCATAAAATCTCATTTATCAAATTTATAAGAAACTAATATCTTATTTATCAAATTTAAACTAATATCTTATTAATCATAAAATCTCATTTATCAGATTTTGTAAGAAACTAATATCTTATTTATCAAATTTAAACTAATATTTTATTAATCATTAAATCTCATTTATCAGATTTCATAAGAAAAAGTACAATCTTGTTAATCATAAAATCTTATTTATCAAATTTCATCAAAAACTAATATTTTACTTATCAAATTTAAACCTATTTCTTATTAATCATAAAATCTCATTTATCAGATTTCATAAGAAACTAATATCTTATCAAAAACAGATCCCTGATCTTAACCTTGAGACGGCGAGCTCCTGAATTTGGACGGCGAGCTCCTGAATTTGTGGATCGCCCTCACGCAGGTCGTGGCTCTGCGTGGCTCTGATTGCTGAGATTCGATCCAGTGCAGGCT
>LPNX010775604.1:3527-28057 GCA_001517045.1 Pseudotsuga menziesii
CACACCCACGAATAAATTTTATTTTATAATAATTTGATATTTTATATCTATATAAAAATCTGCATACATTTCAGAAAATAAAAGAAACTTTTGCTCCATAATTTCAAATTATTTTCATAACTAGTAACAACCAAATTAATAAGATTAAAGGAATATATTTGACAAATTGATAATGTTTCTCTCTTAAAAATATTTTTTACTAATATGTTAATTTGTTGTCTATCATTGTTCACTCATTGTTCTCATGTTGCTACTTGCTAAATGGAAAGTTTATTGGGAAATGCAAGTTGGACTTCTCGATGGAGTCTTTGGAATACAACTACACATTCATCTAATAGTTTTTTGTTACCAAGTTCATTTAAATTTGATTTAATAGTTGTATCATTATTATAGATAACCAATAACTATGGCATAGTTAATCTAATAGTTATGTAATATATAACTATGATTAGAGTTGAAGTTAAGTTAATAGTTGTAGAATCATTGGAGTTAATTCAAAAGTTAATATATCAACAATTGCACTTCAAGTAAAAGTCGTGATTGGAGTTGAAGTTAAGATAATAGTTTTATCATCAATGGAACTATCAAGAAGTAAATTGTTAATTTAGAATTTTGAAAGACTCTCATGATTGAAAGACCCTCATAAAATCAATATAACAGTGCACTTGCAGTACACTTCTCATTCTCGTCCATAGATGAAAAAAACATTGATGGTAGTCCACCCAAAATTCTAAGATATATATTTTTATGTGCGTTAAGATATAAAGTCCTATCCGTGTAATTAGCTAAATGCCCAACTTCCAGATGGAACAGTTTATTAGGAGTTTGGAGGAGTTTATTAGGAGTTTTAAGGATTTTATTAGGAGTTCGACAATAACTTAGGAGTTCTAACGATTTTATTAGGAGTTCAGACTCCTAGATGCCAAATGTACTTCAACTAGAAGCCTTAAGCAATTAGAGTTGAAGTTAAGCTAATAGTTGTAGAATCGTTGGAGTTAAACTAATAGTTGTATCTAATAGTTAAGCTAATAGCTATCTAATATAACCGTGATTAGAGTTGAAGTTAAGCTAATAGTTGTAGAATCATTGGAGCTAAGTTAATAGGTGTATCTAATAGTTAATTTAAAAGTTGATATATCATCAATTGCAATTCAAGTGAAACTCGTGATTTAAGTTGAAGTTAAGCTAATAGTTGTATCATCAATGGAATTAAGCTCATAGTTGTATCTATTAATTGAGTAGTTGTATCCAATAATATTATAGTTAAAGTTGAAGTTTATTTTTTCCAACTATATTTTATGAATTTTGGATTACACCCATAAAATCAATGGACAATACACTTATCTCATTATCTTAAGTAAATGAAAAAACATAAATGATAATCCACCTCAAAATTTTAAAATATATATACCTATCCACATAAAACCCATCTTTATGACAAAGCTTCTCTATATAAGAAAAATCATATCTAATCTAATAAGGTTGATGTAAGGAAAGCCATAGCTATTAATATTATTAATTTATTGACTCGTTAATCACGTAACCTTAGAAAAACCGTCTTCACTAAGTTTTGATGGTGCCTGTTATTAGAGATAAATTAAATAGAGTTTCTTTTGAATGCTGTCGAGCCACCCTTTAAAATAAAACTCTCGATGGTTTTGACAGAAAAGGAATACAGTCAGCGAGACTTAAAGTTGGTTTGATTAACCATATCAATTGATGGAATGAGAGAAAACGTGGCGTATCCACAATTGCCAAGTAAGCTACCTTGATCTCTGCTTATTCCTCCCACAACACGCGTACTGAAGATAACAGAGGCCATGCATGGTGTATCACATCTATAACTTTGTGCAATTTTATATAAAAACTGAGTTTGTTTTGCAGGATTTTCATTGCGAGAGACAGTCATAGTTCTAGCTTCAATCGATCACTTTTCACACGACAAAAAATAGTTTTTGTTTCAGTTAAGTTTTCACAGGAGAAGATAGCAAGAATGGATTTGTTGCAGTGTGTGCTTAACTTGGCATTGCCTCCCACAGCAATAGCCTTCTTATCAGTGGTCTTGCCTCCTTTGGCACTCATGCGGATGTTATTTTGGTTTTATCACCTCATTTTTCGCGAGAATATGCGAGGGAAAACGGTTCTCATCACTGGTGCATCTTCTGGAATTGGAGAGGTGTATAAATAAAGAATGCATTACTGTATTTATTTTTATGTGTTTTTGTGTGTTCTGTTGTAGTAGTACTAATGGTATTTCGATTGCTTATTGCAGCAAATGGCCTATCTGTATGCCAAGAAAGGAGTGAATCTGATGCTTGTTGCCAGGAGGGAAGAACGTCTGAAAGCTGTTGCCGACAAATCACGGTCTCTGGGTGCTAAAAACGTTCATGTGATTGCTGCAGATGTCACTGTCGAGTGTGCCGTGGTCACTGCCTTTACCCATCACTGGTATATCAATCGAGAGGCTTGGTTGCCGAGCTGATATTTTCTTGCATTTTCAATTGGAGAGAATGCTGAGATTGGTGATCAATTTCCTTACAGGGTTGTAGTGTATTTGGTAAGGTTTCTGACTCCACTATGTCTGTTTTCTTCTTGATGCGTTAAATTCCTGAAATTTGTTCCAACATTACCACCATTTTTGTCCAGGCTATGGAGTGTTTGTTTTTGCTGAATCCTGCATCAATCTCAACTCGTTTTAAAGTGTTCTTGCCCGATTTGGTCGCTTCTTTATAAATCTTCGACGAAATTCTCGCCATCCTTTCACACTCTTGTTTTTGTTGAATCCTGGATCAATCTCATCAGGGTTAAACTTTTAATTAGAGGACGAGGATGATGATCTGGGTGTTGCTGTGATGGGGGTTAATATGCAGGAACCTAAAAGCTCGGATATGGAGAGGATTGGGGTTGAAAGTGAGTCAATTTTTTTAGATAAAAGTGGATTCGGCTCTGAAATGAAGTCCGAAGATGGGGTTAAAGTTAACCTTGATGAAGAGGTCTCGCCATTCCTCTCAGGTTGATGCGGCTGAAAAGATTCTGTTGCCACCAACTCCGGTGGTGGGGGATTTCAGGGATAATATTGTTGACGCGGCGGTGGCAAAGGCTCAGGAGAAAAAGGATTTACCTCCTTCCCTGGATAAGGAGGCAGCTGGTGTGCATGACAGTGATGACGAGAATGCTCAGTTTGAATTAGAGAGGAAAAAGAGGAGGAGGTTGAATGATGATCTTACTCAAAGCAAAAAGGGTGTTAATGCTGCTTGGATAAAGCGTGTAGCTGATAGTAAAATTGATAGGCAATCTGCCCTCTTACTGGATAAGAAGTCTGTTCATAAAATGGTCAGAGATACCGCCAGCGAGGATTCAAAGAAGGGCGAGTTTTATAGTCATAAAACAGCTGGTACGAGGGTACTGAAAATTAATAAATTGTGGAACTAGGTACTTTTTCATGATGTCAGAAGTGCCAAATGTCACTTGAAATCCAGATACCAAATTCCAAGATTGTCAGTGCTTTTGATTATCCAATCAACAGCTTACAAAATATTAATAAATATTTTTTTAATAAAATCTTTTGCAAGTTCTAAAGTTTAACTTTGGAAAATACATGTTTTAATTTTTTTTACCAGCTAACTAATACATAGTCAACTCAGTTTGACTGCTAAGCGATTACAATATACCTGACTGAGACAGGTATAATAAATCATATATCCATATAGATTTATATATCCTTAACCACTCGTAGAAACATGAAAAATCCTTATGCATATAGTATATGTGTGAATATTGTATATATTAATTAATTAATCGCATACACCAAACACATGAGAAGGGATCAAATTCGAAACCTTCTCCTTCTATTAAGGGATCTTTAACCTTTTAGAAAGGTATTAGCTAATTTTTTATAATAAAAATAGTATTTTAAATAATTAATAGATTAATATTATATAGAAAAGGGAAAACATTTTTATAATATATTAATATTATTTTAAGAAAATAAAAACATTCAACTTAATAGAAAATTATAAATTATAAAAAAATTAAAACATCCAATTTAATAGAAAATGATAAGTAATATTATAATGTTAATTTGGTTGGTAATCATTTAAATCAAATTTTCAATCAAAGAGTTTAAATGAAATTAGGTTCTAGTCTCTTGCATGAGAGGGGTTTCCATATTTTGAAGCCAAAACCTTTAAGAGGAAGATGTCTTCTCAATAGTTTTTTAAATTGATTTAATTTTTTTATGTAGTTTATCATGATGTCTTATTTTTATGAGGAAGATATGATAAGGTGTATTACTTTTAATTTTGAGTTCATATATTTTATTAAGAGTTTTGGATTTTCTCTATCATTCTTCATATTCTCTGAAGATGTTACAGTCCCAATCTTCAAAATCATTAATTTAAATGAAATAAAAGTTTGTTTAAGCAGAAAAAAATGACTAGAAACAATCACATTAATAATAATGTGTGGATGGTATACAGATATATATTTATCACACTCCACATTAAAAATCATTATTAATTGTTAAATATATACTTATTAATAGTATATAAAACACATTATTATTAATGTAATTAATATTAATAAAATAATAATATTATAAATTAATGTATCAATTTCTTTCTTCTTTAGATATTGTTATCTTAACCATAATATTAATCCTCATCCTAATCACTTGGCTCAAACAAAAAAAACCTGAAATACCATATGTATAAAACCTACAAAATCTTACAAATGATTCATTACAATGAACATATCTACGGATCGTCCTATTTAGCAATGATTCATTACAATGAACATATCTACGGATAGTCCTATTTAGCAAGATGGGTGGTATATATATATATATGTTATACCTACAAAATCTTATAAATGATTCATTAAAGCGAACATATCTATTAAAATCCCTAAAGCAAGAAGATGGGCGGTAATTATGTATTAATTATATTCAAATAGTGTATCCAGTTAATGTAGGTTTTTTCAAATATAATTATATTTCTTATAATAAGGTTATAAAAAAATCAAATAGATTTATAATTTTTAGAATGAAATTATAAAAGTTTTTTAGAAGACCATGCCTTAATCATACTTGATATCCCATTTAGAAATCTCATTTAGAAAGTAGTCAACCTTTTATTAAAAGAAAAGGCCATATTTAAGAAGAGCCTAAGGCAAGCCATATGTTTAAACAAGTCATATGTTTAAATCAAAAGAGAGATATGGTATGTGTATTTATGTAAGATGTTAATAGTTAAATCATTGTGGAGAGGAAATTCTTTATCCCATAAACAAAATATTTTAGACATTAAATTGATATGTTATTTAATAATAAATTTAAAAATAGATTATTATTATGATGATATATAACATATAAACCTTTTCTCTTTAAGTTATTTGCGCGATTTCTAACATATAAGTATTTAAGATGTGAATATTTATAAGTATTTAAGAGGTGAATATTTAAGTTCACATGTTTACTCTTCAACATAAAAGATGCCCATGAGTATTTGATTTAAGATGTGAATATTTAAGTGACATGCTCACTCTTCAGCATAAAGGATGCACGGGGGATTCATTTGTTAACCAATATCCTAGCACGTTAGTTCATATTGCGGGTTTTAAATTTCTTAAAAATTAGGCCAATATATTGCAGGTATTGGGGGGGATGAGGGGTTTAGAGTGGGGGGTTAGGGAGGTTTATAAGGATTAGGGTATAAAAAAGGGTGGTGGTGACGTTTTAGATATTGGGAGGGGGTTTCAAAAAAAGGAGTTTGGACCAATATCTACAAAAATTAAGCGTATTCTTTAATACTCCATGACTGAACGTGCTATGTGAGAGGTTCACTCAGAGAATCCCTCGTGGAAAGATGCATGTTGAACCCGTCCCTTCCAAGAAAATGGTTGTTGTTGACCCTAAGATTTTCTCATATTGCTACAATAGAATTCACCATAACAAAATATTTATATCTACTTAGTTGCGTACTAAACAGTTCCATGTAGTAAGAAGCCTCATTATCTTCATTCCATAGAAGAATTGACCATATCATATTGTTTGTGGTGTTGCCTTTTCAACAGACTTTTCCATACACGCAATTACAAGGTAAGTATCAGGGTGCAATTGCAAGGTCATGTCCCTAATACGAGTTTTTGTTCTTGTTTGACAACAGTTCTGGCCCACCCTTCTAAGAAAATGGGTGTGGTTGATGCAATAAGACTTTGTCACAATGTTAAAAAACAAACCATGATTTATTCCAGCTTCATCATCCTCGTTAATGTGAACAAAATTGCCATTCAATTATCTCGTAAGAAACTTCCCTATCTTCTTCGTTGCGTTCAAGAACTGCCTATAACCATTCCATTATATTATGACATCTTATAATACATTTTTCTTTCAAACTTCTGCAAGATGATCCTGTTATTTATTAATTTTGTACTTCGAGTGAGCTGTTGAAGTCATGAACAAGCCAGTTGTTCATTATCAGTGTTCAGAATGTTTTGCGGTTCATCGAGGCCATTTTTTGGGCCTCTTTTTTAATAAATGCATGTTCATACCCTACGGGAGTTGATGTAATAAATATTCTAGCATGAAAAACTATTTGTAAAGGACTTGGATTCCTAGGACTTAGATGTCAATCCGATCATTCCAAGATGTTTTTTCCCTTGTCAATTATGCAATGTTGAATAAGCAATGTATAATTTTCGAGTTTTTCACCGCTCCTCCAAAGATGGAAGTTTCGTCTTGGTGGTTAAACCCTGGGAGGTAATTAAAATTCATTAAATTTTGACCAATTACACTAAAGTCAAAAATGAAAAAATCAAGTCAAAAGTTATGACTTGGAAAGGGTGGCGATTGTTTCATACGGTAGATGACATCATACTTTGGATAAAGAATTATTGTTTATTGGTATATGATGGCTAAATAAATCAAACAAACTAAGGACTCAGGAGATACGTCCCTCTTCTAAACTCGCGCATAAAGGAGAGTGGGCCCTCACGTGGATGGTGGCAGTCAAATGAACCCTTACTGGAGTGACATGGAAAGGGTGTTGCCTTTATATGATATGGAGGGAAAATTGAAGTCAAGTTAAAGAAGCGTGATTTTGAGTTGACTTATTGTATGCCATGAACATTTCAAGCTAATGCGCGCAGCGCCATCCTCACATGAAGGGCTCACCAGTCATGTTATGTGCCGTTATTTGGTTGGCGTGGAATTGACTTGGAAATTGGAAACGATCTCATTCGTAAATCAAGGCAAATCGTATCCATCATGTGTTTAAATGGATGCTTGGTAAAGATGGCGTTTTGATTGGAGGGGGAGTTTGATGAGTGCGCACCTCTCTTGGAGAGGTGGCACCTCCTCCATGAGATCCAATCAACCAATCTCTCAAATCACTCTTTCGAGGTCCATTTAACTCATGCTATCTTCAAGTGAACTCATGTCTACTCTAATTGTTTGGTACACCCCCAAAGGGTTTTTGTAAAATATATAAAAGCGAGGTTTTTTTACTCATTTCGGATGAAAGCAGGGAACTTCTGTTCTGTTGTATTATTGCTCTCATGTATTATTGTTTTTACGCTATTTAAATAAAGTTGAAGGATTTGGAGGCTTATGAAGTGTGACTTTGTGGGGTACATTTTTTGGGAATGAGGTGATTTTTTTTTTTTCTTTTTTGACGAGAACACCCCTTGTTTTTTGGCCGGAGTCGGGGACTTATATTTTTTATCACTCCTGGGATAGATGTCACTCTGAGGACTCCCCTGTGGGAATCGAACCTGGGCCAGTGATGGAAACTCCCACCAATTTAACCGCTAGACCACAGCTCAGCCGACGGGAATGAGGTGATATTGCTACAGTTCTTTCATGCTTTATTTTTACAATTAATTTGGCTTAGAAGGCTATTATGTGGCACATAGGATAAACATTTTCTCTTATCAATTTGTTTATTTGCTTCCCTACTATTTGAGATCTAAGAGTTCATGTTTTATTAAGTTGTATTTCATGATATTTTGGTTTTTTAAGTGTGGGATATACCAGATCTAACATCTTTGTTGCCACTGTGACAGTTTCTTGTTTGTAGATCATCATCGCAAGTAAAAAGTTGAGCTAAGTTGCATCTCATTTTCTTGGATCTTGATTAATACACATTTTTGTTTCACCTTCAAACCTTGAGGATCTCCAGAAAATTCAAGCTCGAGTAGTTACTTCATCTTCTTTCTACAAAAAAAACTACAACTATTTCTGAGTTACTTTATTTTTGCAAGTTAAAATCAGATCCATAAGGCTAATCATTCTCATTTCACTTGCTTTCATTTCTAGATCTAGGAGGTGTTTCAATTTTACATTTAAAAGCTTGGATCTAGTTAGTACTTGAAGTAGCATAATGTTTCTATCTTTGTATGAGTACTAAGTTTAAATTTTTAGTGTATTTTATTGACTAACCTACTAATTTATCAATCATTATCTCGCTGATTTTTTGCAAGTTAGAGAAAAAAGAGGAGGAGATGCTATCGAATTTTCATATTTTTGGTCATCCTAAGCATCCAAAATCCCCCCTTCCTCATTCCCTTTCTCTGGCAAGCTTTGTAATCCTTTTTTTTATCAATTTCCAAGATCAAAAGGCAACTCCATTCATAAAACCCATGTTATAAAAAAGTTAATAAAAAACAGGTGGGATTACGGATCCCACAGCCCCCTTCTCCCATTTGGGGAAATCATGTATCGCCCCTTGTGTGATTGTTTACATTTGCAAGATTTTAGATTAATTTTAGTTTTTATGTGATTTACTGCATAATAACGCAATCAATCTTTATTTGCTTTCTTCATTTATAACTAATCCAACATTGCTTTACCGAATTACCCAAGAGATTCCTCTCGATTGGGAAAAGATACTCTTTGTCGTAGGGGTAGCAAAATATTTTTGCTCTTTTTCTTTGAGGCATCATTATTCTATTTGGTTTTGGAAAATAATACTAACCTGACATTGATCTACCGAACTACCCAAAGGTCCTGCTTGTTTGGGGAAAAGATATTCATTTCTGTAGTGATTAGTCTCACCAACTTTAACTTTTTTGTTTTACAGTATCAATTTGGAATAAACAATTACCATTTCGATGTATGCTCTTTCCCATCGCAGGTTCTCCCTGAGCTTTGGGATAATCAAAAGTAGGAATGCGCACTAATTAATTCCTCACATCTAATTTATCAAATCACATTAATAAAAGTTACAACCCTTGAAACATTACGAAAATCTGGAGTAATGAACCCAAGGAAAAGTGGGAAAAATATTCAAGGAAAGCGGGAACAACTAGAAAGTGACCGTGGGGTCCCATTAAGCTACATACTTGTTGGTGTAGTGTTAAACACCCCCCCTGCGACTCCATCTATCCTACATTTTCCCGTGCGGAGCCACTCTTCTCAGAATCCAAACATATTCTCAGTGCTTCACAATATATCGAGAATCCCCTTTCCCATAATTCATCCTTAATAACTAAAACTGAACAAGAACAAATTGTAAAACATTTTCCATTTCTTCAAGGGCAGCTATTCGACTCCATTTGGCATTGGTTCATATACAAATCTTATTTGCTTTAAATCATTTCATATTGTGGATGTTATATTATCTTATGTTGTTGAATTAAGATTTACTTTTCCAATTTCTCTTCTTCCGGGATTTTCATTCAATAAACTTCTAACAAACTATCTAATCCATAAACCAATAAAATCAAAAGAGCCTTAGTAACTCTTTTTAGGGACTACCCCCCTTGGCTCCGTTAGGAGTGGCCTAAACGAAGGAGTCAGGATCACATGACATCAGCTGCCTCGAGATTTTCCCACAAGGATGCACTCAGAAGCTTGAAGATTTATGTTGCACTTATTCCCCCCAGGTTCATGTAAGGCGACAACATAGCCCACAAAATTCATTTATTTGGCGAGGCTCTTGGGTTTTAATCCTATTAAACGAAACTAATTGAGTTGATTATGGACATCCATTTATGATTTCTTCGTCTTTATTATTTGTTTTCGTTATTCTCTCTGGGGTTAGACAAATATCTTGTTGATATCAATCCCTTCATTCCACCGCAGTTGTAGATTCCCATGGCGAATCGTTAGCGGCTGGTAGCATGAAAAAATATTGTTTCGTCTTATTCCAGTATCTCCGGTTAAACCTCACCATGGATTTCCATGTTGTTTCCATTTTTATCTTCAGGGATGGATGGAGATCCAATTAATATAAATTCTCTCATTCAATCACAGTTGCATTTTGAGCCCTCGAAGGACATATTTTCTTCATATGTAAGTTTATGATTTCTTCTATTTTCATTATCTCCTATTGAACCCCACTTTGATATCAAGTAAAGTGGTTGGATGAAGACACTGACATCAATCCCTTCATTCCAATGCCACAACATATATATTTTGAGCCACGACAACATATTATAATTGCCCCGCGATACTAGGATCACTAGGTGCCTCTTATTGCACCTCATTGTCAGTTTGTATCTTGGTTTCTCTATCCTCTTAGAGATTGAATGAAAATCACATTGATATCAATTTGCTCATTCCTAGACTTCTTTATTTAAGGACTGGTGATGATAGCAATCATCTTGTTCATCGTCTTTTTCAAAATACTTAGAATTAAATATCGTCTGTGTTGCTCTATTACAATGGTGGAGAAATTCCCAAAGGAATGTGCATAAGCTTATGAAATTTCAACTAGATATTCATGCTCTCACCTCAAGAAGATCACAAACATCTTTGATGTTCAACACTCTTATTTCATTTTTAATCAACTCTCTTTTAACAAAAGAATCAATCTTTCTACTTTTTAACAATAGTTCCAACATCCCTTTTGAAAATGATCAATCTTTCTATTTCTCAATAGTAGTCCCCTTTTTGGAAATTTCTTTGTATTTACCACCTTCACTCATATATATATATATATACACTTACTAGGACATTGTAGTACTTCACATTGAATGTCTTGAAAATACAATGTTTATTGTATTGGCCTTCTATTTTTCTTATGACTTGTTCAATGTCTCTTTATAATTTCAAATGGATTTTCCTAATTTTATCAACAAAACTTTCATCCTTCAATGCTTCTTCTATGGTGTCTTCTTCTTCTATGTGTCTTCACATTACCAGAATGCGTACTATCAGCTTCGTTGTTATGGATAACACTTTAGGTGTTTTATATGGGGTAGTGTTGGCTTTTTCTTGGTTTAGTGCTGAATTGTGTCATATCAATTATAATTGGATATTGGGTTTTCAGTAGTTTTTTTTATAGGGTTATTTGCAGACATGAAAATGAGATAGATTATTAATACACTTTTTAAGTTTTTTTTATTTAATTGTTTTCTTTAATAAAATATGTTTAATAGAATCTTAATTTTTTTTATTTGAATTGTATTTAAATTGTATATTTGTTTGGTGATATCTGAATTTTAATAATAATAGTAATAAAATACAATGATAACATTAAAAAATAGACAAAATGCAAATAGATGGAGTGCATTATGATCTAATTTTTTTTGTGTTTTTCTATAATATTTTTTTATAAATGAGAAGAGAAACAATTTATATTTTGAAGTTGCTAATTTTTTTGATAAGGATTTGAGTAATGTGTACTACACAAGCCAAAAGTTTCAAAATCAACTTGCATCAATACAAGCAACCAAAACCTCTTTTGTGCACAAGCCAACTGGAATTGTTCAGTCATGGATACAATGACTCACTGGTAAATTTTGAGTTTTTGACATAAAATCATGTATTCTAAAGCTATGCAAGCTAGATGATTTATGATACTTGAATTTCAGACCAAACTAAAGCAGTCCCAAAAACCATTGCAGTATTTCAACTAGCTTATGCACCAAAAAAGTAATGTATATGAGCTCTCTCGCAATTCTTTTTAGCAAGTAGAAAGCTCCCTTGCATATATATAATCTTATAGATAATTTTTGGCATTAAATAAGAGAATGTCTCTGCAATGAGAATAGAAACCATTTTTCAAAATCAATTGAATCTGCCTTAAAGCTCCAGGAAAGGCATTGAAGAACTTTTTCCAGGGGAAAATATCAGTTCCTTTCTATTTCATTGAAATCAAAGGGAACATTTTTACATCATCAGCATGTGTTGTGCTCATGGAGGGTGTGATACATCAACAAAAGTAACTGCAGTATCTGCTTTAGCTAGGCTCATGAAGGAGGGACATCAATCCATACTGTTGTCTATAGCTCATGTTCAAGTGCCATAAAAACTTCATAGAGAGGAACAAGCTAGGAGAGAAAAACTACATCGTCTTCATACCCTTCATTACATAGAGAGTTCATACTATAACTGGATAGCTAATCCAAAGAAGCAAAAACATGAGTAGTACAGAAAAATATGTGACTCATCAAATACCTTCATCCAAAGGATGTCAAAAAGACTACAACACAAAAAGGTCAAGTGCTGAGGACTAGAAAAGATAGAAAGTGCCTTGATCAATACATTCACCATTGGTGAATTCAGTAAACTAAAGCTGGCCCTGAGCCAATGTTAATGCTTTTTTGGATAAGATGTCAGCCATTGTATTTTGCTCTCTCTATATATGAATGGCAGAGAGTTGGATGAAGTTAGTTTCCAGCTCTCTAATACAATGACACCACCCATCAAGTGTAAGTATTGTAAGAGTTGATCTGTGATTGAACCAGTTGATGATGACAACAAAATCCCCATGAATATGTAAAGAAGGAAGGCCGATGTATTTTGCACAGTGAAGGAGTGTCCACAAGGCCAACAACTCTGATCTGGTGTTTGTGCTCAGGCCTACTCCCATCTTGAAGCAATAATAGTGATCTTTACTGAGCATTAGCTATACACCTACACCTCCCATATGATTAGATGATGCCCCATCAAAGAAGCCTACTGGAAAAGTCAAAGAAGGTGCTGGTCCAATAGTTCTCCTAGTTATTTTCAGCTGCAAATTGACCGGATAGAGCTGTAGATGATTCTTAATGGAGAGGATAGTAAAATATATATTAGGCTTTAAGTCCTCAAAAATACATTTGTTTCTGGTTATCCAGATTTGCCAAGCAAGAAAAAGAGGAAGATACTTCAGAGTATTTCCTAAGCTGATTCAGGAAGAAACATTAAGATGAAAATTTGATTCCCTCAAGAAATATGGAATGTCATGAAGAAGAGGAAGATACTTCAGAGTATTTCCTAAGCTGATCCAGGAAGAAACATTAAGATGAAAATTTGATTCCCTCAAGAAATATGGAATGTCAAGAGAAGGTCTGATTAGAGCAATAAATTTCCTGGTAAAGCTGCAACCGTGAAATAGGTGGTCAATAGACTCTAAAGTTGATTTACATAGACAGCACCAGAATGGGCCAATCTAGCCTTTTTTTATCAAGTTGTCACATGTATTGATTCTATTCAACAGACTGAGCCAAAAGAAACAGATGATCTTAAGTGGAATGTGAAATTTCCATATCTTGATCAAGAAATCGTCAGGTCTGTTAGTAACAAGGGTATTGGCAATAAGATCATACATGAGATTGGCTTTTACCATACCTGAAGAATTATTATACATCCATACCAGTGTATCTGGTTGATTGCTGATACGTATCCCACCATGCTGCAAACCTTTGATATAGTTGGTCCAGGATTCCTTCCATAGTCCACCCAGCTCTAGCTTGTCTACAGAGATCCAATAATCAGTCGAGGATGTGGCAATGCCTCTGTTGAGTGCATCAGAGAGGGTAAGAATACCATAATATTCCAAATACAATCTAAGGTCTTCTAGTAGAATATATTAAGAGGAAACACCAGCTATGGGATCAATGCCTACTTTGATATTCTTGCCATTGCCGATCTTCCACCCAAGATATCTAGTAATCCATGACATAGCACATATGAAGCCATTCCACATATAAGAGGTACCCTGGACTTTGAAGTTCTGTCTGAGCCAAATATCAACATGTAAGTTCTTAAGGTATTTGTGCTTGATGATTTGAGACCACAACCCTACACCATTAAGAACAAGCTAGAAACTTTTGTTTCGTAGGGCCAAACTGAACCACTCTAGATTCTTAATGTTCCATCCCCCGAGGGTATAGGGCCTGGAGATGGAGAACCAGTCTACCAATTGATACTTCTGTTTACCTTGCGAGCAGCCCCATAAAAAATTAAAGATGTATCTTGTGATGTAAGTTAGAATAGTGTTGGGCATACGTGCTAGTGTGAGCCAGTACACAGCAAGACTCATCAAGACATATTTGACAAGTACCAATATACCACCCAGAGAGAGTAGCTTGTAGGTCCAATTGTTCAAATTTTTTTCTAACTTTAGTAAAAACCATCTCCAATCCTTTATGCTATATCCCAGTGGCTTGAGGTAGTAGCCAAGGTACTTAAAACCAACAGTAATAGGTTCCATATTGTAAGGCATGAGATTAAAATTTTGTTGTCTAACCGGTTCCTCAATGTTATTGAAAAGAAAGGAAGACTTATCTGCATTGATCTCCATTCCTATTGCACAAGAAAATGTGTCTAGAATAATTTTGTAGTGTTGCCACTCAACCAATGTGCTAGAACCAAAAAGGACAACATCATCTACAAAGAGCAGATGAGTAAGGTAGAGACTGGGAGCAATTTTGATGCCTGATATATCTCTTGTGCTTTGAGCTTGAATAATCAATAGAATTAAACCTTCAATGATCAATATAAATAGGAGTGGAGATAGAGGGCATCCCTGTCTGATGCCTCTAGACATAGGAAAGAAATTAGATGGGGTCCCATTGATTAGTACAGCAAAATTTTCTAACTCAACACAGTCCATGATCCAATTGACAAAGCTTCCAGGAATACCAACTTGAAGAAGGACCAACCTTAAGAAAGACCAGTTATCTCTATCAAAATCCTTTACCAAATCAAGTTTCAGAACCATCACATTCGGATTTTTAGTTTTGATAGTGTGGAGAGCTTCTTGGACAATACCAAGCGGTTCAATGATCCGCCTTTCATGTAGGAAGCCAAACTGATGCTTGGATATAGCCTTGTCTAGTACTACCTTAATTCTGACAGCAGCGAGTTTAGAAATGGTCTTATAAATCAGATTACATAAGGATATGGTCCTATACTTCTCAAGGGTAGTGGGTTTATCACACTTAGGTATGAGTGTAATAAAAGTGGCATTGAGAGCACCAATGACCCTACCTTCTAGCCTAGAGTGTTCGATGACATTTAGAATATCCTGCCCCAACAGGTCAAAAAAATGAAGGTAGAACTCCTCTGGCAACCCATCAAGCCTGGGGCTTTTATCTTTTTTAAACCCCTTGAGAACATATTCTACTTCTTTAAGTGTAAAAGCTGACAAGAATAGGTCTTGATACTCTTCCTAAACAAAGGTTGGGAAAAGGCTGATGACTTTGAGTTGTGCCTCAATATTAGTTTTACCATCACCAGAGAAGAGCTCAGAGAAGTGTTGTACACCCAAAGACTTTAACTTTGCATCATCCTCAATAGTTTCCCCAAAATGATTCTGTAGTGACCAGATAGCTTTTGAGTTCCTCCTAGCAGAAGCAAAGGAGTGAAAAAATTTGGTGTTGGCATCACCTTCCTGGATCCAATCAACTCTGCTTTTGAGCTTCCAAGTGAGGATCTGATGTGAAAGCAAGGATTCCTTCCTGCTTTTCAAGATAGCAAGGGATGAAGAAGCCTCCTCAGAGAGAATAGCAGAGTGATGGGAAGCAAGGAGAGGGAGTATAGCTCGGTCAACCTCAGAGATCTCCTTCATTCTGAGAGTGTTTTTTAGTTTTTCCCAAGTCTTTACATCATTTTTTAGTCTCTGTAGCTTAAAGCTGAAGTCAAACATGGGACTAACAGAGGGCGCAGGTGCCATCCATGAGGAGGATACAAGGTCAGCAAAATCATCATCAAGGAGCGAGGCACGATAGAACTTAAAAGGGTATAGATGACATTTCAGGCTAAAGTTCCACTCAAGACAAACAGGGTAATGGTCATAGATTTCAGAGGGCTGGATCCAAGAGTGATAGCATCCCAAGGTCGGGATCAAATGTAAAGAGGCAAGGAATCTGTCCAGTCTTTTGCTAACACCCTCAGGTCCTACTCTGCCATTTCTCCAGGTAGGCCCGATCTTGGTGGGAGCTAGATCTACCATATGCATAGATTCCAGTAGTTGTGCAAAGTATAGAGAATGATGATCCATACGAGCACGATCACCTCAAATCTCAAGATCAAAGATAGTGAAGTTTAGATCACCAGCCAAGATGAGATAATGATAGTTGAAGATACTACCTACTACAGCAGAGTCCCAATAGGATGTTTTGTTGGCATAAGGTCCATAGCAATTGACAATGGAGATAATAGAGTCAAGGCCTTTAAAACAAGCAGTAAGAAGAATACCTACAAAGGAATGATAGGCTTTACATCGAATCAGGCGAGGGTTCCAGGACGATAGGATACCCCCAAAAAGACCAAGTGCATCAATTGCATAGAATTCCCATCCCGGCTTCGTGTAACCAAACAAATGGAGGGCAGTAATATGATCACACATTGTTTCCTGTAGAAGGATAATGTCAGGGTTCAGTGATGTAAACAGTTCTTTGAATGTTTTTTGTTTGGTAAGTCCCCCAAACCCATGAATGTTCATGGAGACAATCTTCATGGGTCGGACTGAGAGACAGGAGACATAGCTCTAAGTGCCTGTGAAGAGGAGTTTGATCTAGTAGCTGCTTTGATGCTAGACGAGAGTGGGGTATAGTGACCAGTAGGAGCTTGAGAGGAGACCTTACTTCCTTTCTTATCCTTTCTGATGGTCACATTCTCGAATCTAATCGAGTCCAAGGGCAAGATGGAGGGTGAGATCGGGGTTTTGTCCATGAAGATATCCAGAGCTTTGAGGAGTGTAGGATTGTCAAAGGAGAGAGTGGTTAAGGGGCAACCATGCAGATCCATAACAGGAGGGGATGAGGAATGGGTAAGAGGGGGGAAGTTTTCCAGGTTAAAGGGGGGCGAGAGAGTGATTACAGGAGTCGGAGGGGGGCATTGAAGAAATTTGCAAAGTCTATGGACTAAACCAATCTTCACTCCTAACAGACATTAGTGAAAAGAATAGAAGCTAAATTCATTCAAGGAAAAGGCTCGTAGATTTGTCATTTATTTACTCAAATGTACTTGAATTTTTCGTCTGATTTTGCGTTTTTGTTTTATAATTTAATTCTTGTTCAATATGGATTTGGCTGTGTCAGTGATTTATAGTTTACAACTTAAATTTAGTTTCTTAAAGTTTCATTTAATTATGTGATTGAATTTTATAATTTTTCAGAAAAAAAGTATATTAAATTATGAGTATGCTTAAGTATAAGTGTTAGTGGATTTGATTTTAGCTTCTTGAAATTGAGTTAGGGCTATTTTTTTTTGGATAAAAGTATGGAAACATGGTTTATGTCTTAATTTTAGTTTCTTAAAATTTTCTTTACTTATGTGATTGAATTTTATAAATATTTTGGAAAAAATTAGATACATGGAAATATTTAACCCTTTATTTTATTAGTTTTTAAAAAGAAATATTTTTATATGTTAATTTTTAAATTACATGAAAACCTTTACATATTAATATAGATTTTTTGTTTTTTTTTAGAAAAAGATACAAAGACGTTGTTTATAACTTTTAGTTTATTAAAATTTACTTTATTTATGTGATTTGATTTTATAATTATTTTGAAAAAAGTAGATTAAATTATGATCATGCTTTAGTAGTTTTCTTATTAGATTGATGGAGACATAACAGAGTAGTACTTGACAATACTCCTCAAACTCAGAATCTAATGGGTTAGAAATGTTATCTTACGTCAGGAGTAAGGGGTGTGTGGATTCATGAAGCCCCCTTACACATCCCAAGTTGGATGGTAGAATGACAATGGACATTTTCTCGACCCTATCTAACGAGGGACCCGCCATCAATTCTAGGAATCATTATATGCCTAGCCTTACATTGCAGCACTAGCATTTAAACTGTTGATTATAATTATATCTAAATCTTCCAAAACATTTTGTCAACAAATTAGTTCTCCTTCATATTTGTTTATATTAGTTATATTTTCTACCACCAAGTTGTTTTGGCATGTGGAAAGTTTCTTTTACTTATATGATGCAACTTTATAACTATTTTGGAAAAAGTAGATTAAATTATAATCATGCTTACTTGTTTATCTATTTCTTATATCTTTTATGGTTAAATTTTATATTAGTTGTATTAATCTATTTCTTATATCTTTTATGTTATGTCATTTTATTTTAGTTTAATATTTAATTCATACTTCTTTTCGGTTTAATTCATTTGTTATTATGTCATATTAAATTATAATTATGCTTACTTATTAATCTATTTCTTATATCTTTTATGGTTAAATTTTATATAGGTGTATTAATCTATTTCTTATATCTTTTATGTTATGTCATTTTATTTTAGTTTTATATTTACTTCATACTTCTTTTCAAATGTAAGTTTAATTCATTTATGTTATTATGTCATATTAACATTTGATTTAACGTAAAATATTTGAATTGTTCTTCACCCTACAATAAGATGTTATATTATTCTAAACTACTCTCATATACGTTAAATATGAAAATAGTTTACAATACTATAACATAGAAGTTTAAAAATTTAAAACAATTATTTGCTATTTTAAAACTTAAATGAACTTATTACATGCACACTTTTTAGATATATACATTTAATTTCATTATTGTTACCACAAAATCTAGCTATAAATGGAGATTTTACTTGTTCCAATCCCATATGTTAAATATGAGCATAACTTAAAGTAGTATAAGAGAGAAGTTAAAAATTTGCATTCTATTTGACTATGCACAATTCTTTTATATTACCTTTTGCATTATGAAAATGAACTTATCATGTTGTTTATCTTCTTGTGATATTATTACAGATACACATGTCAACTAAATTAGCAATGGCCAAACCAGAGACACGACATACAGTTTGGATTCAACATCTTGTGGATAATCTCCACCTACATAGAAGACAATTTCAAATTCATGTTATCCATCCTGGAACAGCTAATCTTTCCATGCTAGAATTGAAACAAGAACTTGCAAGCAAATTTAGTGTCTCAAATACACAAACAATATTTATTTCAAAAGGTCCATTCTCCAAAAGAATTCGACATCATATACGATAGCACTAGAACATGAACCAAAACATCGATTAGCTAAAAATGGTCTGAAAGCTAATGTTGACAAGCCTATCCATGAGAGTAAAAATAGAGCAAAAAAAATTCGCAATATTAAAACCCCAAAAGCAAAATAGAAATTCTATGTTGAAACTACTTCTAGCATGCATTAGACATAGATTCTTATCAATAAATCTTGTTATCTACATTAAAAATAGAATTACATTCCTACGTTTATACAAGTATATGTACTTTATGTACATGATTTTGTTATATTGAATATTCAATGTTTTCAACAAATAACCAATGTTACCATACATCTAAAATTTTAATTTCTCAAGTACCGTCATAGACACTTTTCCATCAAATTACTTATCTACATTGTAAGTACATTTACATTCCAACTTGTATAGAAATATATCTATTCTTTACAGGCATTATAAATAGATTTACATTCATACTTGTATACATGTATATGTACTCTATGTACATGATTTTGTTCTATTGAATATTCAATGTTTTCAACAAATAACCATTGTTACCTTACATCTCAAATTTTTATTTCTCAAGCAACGTAATAAATATTATTCCATCAAATTACTTATCTACATTGTAAGTACATTTACATTCCAACTTGTATAGAAATATATCTTTTCTCTGACATTATTTTAACATATTAAATGTTCAACATCTTCAACGAATAACCAACGTTCAATGCAAGATATTACATTTTCTTTAAGTTTAATTTTATTTGTTATTAAATGCTTTACAATGCCTATGCTCTTCACATTAGAATGCATACTCTAATATGCAAACATTTCATTTCTTATTATATGACATTCTTAATTAAAATATGAAAACACATTGACATAAATCTTTATTTGTCAAACAGCTTTTCGATTCTCTAAGGATTGTTTTCCATAAACAACCAATTTCAAGTTATGGCACCAATGATAACATCAAATTGTATTACAAAGATCCAGAATGGAGAGGTTGTTCAAAATCCTATTCTACAAATATTGGACTTCAATCTAACTTCAGAAGATCGTCACTCTGTACAATTGTCTGGTGCATCAAGTACAATACAATCTTGTTTGGGTCAACACTCAACTCATTATTCATATCATCTCAAGTTGAGATTGGATATTTGGTTGAAATCAACAAGTTCAATTACAAATCTATCCAAAATACAAAGTATGATTTGAACCTATTATTGGTTGGCCCTATTTGTACACATATTTCTATTTTACATTATTTGTCCCTACTTGTACACATATTTCCATTTTACATTATCCACTTTTTTCATAATAAAATTAGTGCTAACTATAAATTTATGGTATTTGTCGCAGGATTCTTATAGTCCATGAAGTACAAGTGAAGGCTTTGACATCAACCATTATTGGTAATCCAATATCAAATAAAGATGTAAGTACTCCATCAAAGCAAACACTGGAAATAACTCCTATTAAAGCATTGCACCCATACATGCGAGAATGGACATTAAAAGTTAGGGTACTCTCAAAAACTGAGCTTCGTAACTTCAAAAATTCTAGGGGATCGAGACATGTTTTTAGCTTTGATGTTATTGACATTGAAAATAGTGAGATCCGCATCACATGCTTCAACATCCAAGCAATCAACTTCCACCCTTGCATAGACACTGGAAAAATTTACATAATTTCAAAGGATCCATTAAGCCTGCAAAGAAAGAATTCAATCCCTTAAAAATGATTGGGAAATAAGTATAGGAAATACCTCAACCATTGAACCTTTCTTAGAGGATGAACCATCTATACCACAACATAATTTCGCATTCACTCTTATTAAAGAAATACCAACTTTAATCAACAATTGCGTAGTAGATATCATTGGAGTAGCTACATCCATAAGTCCTTTACGAACTATCATGAGGAAAAATGGAACCGATATGCATAAGAGAAATCTTCAACTAAGGGACATGTCATCTTACACTATAGAAGTTACATTATGGGGTGTCATGTGCAAAAAACATAATATAGAACACCATAGCATAACAAATAGTTTTCCAATCATTGTTATTAAGGATGGAAAAGTAACAGACTTCAATAAAATATCAATAACTACAACATTCTCATCCCAAATTTTCATCAATCCTGACATCAAAGAAAATGAAGATCTACGAACTTGGGTCGAAAGCCCACAAACAAGCATTCAAATGCCACTCATTGTCTACTCATGGTGTTGCAGGAGGACATCATGTTAGAATATAATCCGTTAGGGATTATAATATTGTAAATAAATAAATAGGAATAGTTGGAAGCCGAAAAGGCTGGACGGAAGGTTAAACAAACCATCACATGAATGTATAAATGAATGCTTAGCCATGAATAGAATAATCAATCGGGAGTTATACCTAACAAGTGGTATCAGAGCAGCCTGTCTGCCATAACTCCTGCTGCATTTCTGCCCATTTCTGCCATTTTGCTTGCCAGTCCATTGCCAGACTGCTCCATCAGTCTGCCAGTCGAGTCGCATGCATTGTCCACGTTACAATTCCTTCATGATTGTATGTGTGTGCTGCAAACCCTAATACTGACTCTTCTTTGTGCTGCGACCTCTTCATTTGCATATCTCCACTCTAGCTGTAAATGTAAATGCATTCTGAATGATTTTTGACTGGTCTAGTGCTCCGTACTCTATCCTGTGATTTGTGTGAATATCATGCATATCGTGGAGGCAGGAAACCCTAATTTTCTGAGTACTGCTGTGGAGTTACCTGCTTGAATATTGGTTGCTGTATATATGCTTTCTACTTGTAATATCAGAGTCTATCTATATGCTGCGTGAGGTTATATATTGAATATGTTGTTGCTGGTGTATTGAGACCCCATTGAACTTGCTGCATTGAAGTCTGCGTGACTCCTTCACTGCACTGTGCTGTGCTGTGAGCTATTGTTGTGTGAGTGAGAGGTATCTGGTATTGGTATCTCCTCCATTGACCTCAGGAATAAATTTTTCCACAAGCTCTTTCAAATCACAAGATGAAGCTTGGCGAATCATAATTTCGGTCATCTTTCTACGGATCTGTCTTATTTGACTCGATTGAGCATAGCATGTTCGCTTGACCTGATTAGGCCGCCTCTTTGTGAATCCAATACAAAACATTCGCAACGTGTAGCTATCAGTTGTCTTAACATCAACACGGGCCTCGATCAAAGTCTGCCATTTGTGGACTAAAGACCTAAGCTTGTCTGTGGTGAAATCCATACCCCAGAAATTAAGGCTGCGATGCTATTGTTCTGCCTGGAGCTGCGTTTTTTGGAGCGACCTCTTGGCTCTGGATATTATTGCTGCAGCATAGAAGCAAGATTATTATCATAAAGTATTATTGCGATTTATGTTGAAGACTGCGTGGAGAAGACCTGCCTCATCTTCTCAAAGACTGCGATATAGCATTACCATCGTGGAAGATTGCTGGAGCTGAAGACCTCTCCTCCATTAATTACAACATGGAGCTAGAAACCCTAATTTTTTTCTGAGATAAGCTGCCTGCGTTCTGGCTGAGGCTGCGATTTGTGTCCTTGGTGGAGATGCGGGGTATCGATCAAGCGTGGAGAATGCTGGTGTTATTGCTGAAGACTGGTGCGTGTTGAAGACTGCCCTCATTCACCTTGGAGACTGCTGCGTGGAGACTTGCGTGGAGACTTGCGTGGAGAATGCTGTGCGTGGAGGCCCATGCTTTGAAGAGCCTGGAGGCAAGCATGTTATCGGGTCGTAATTTTCTGAGTTTCAAAAGGCATTTGTGCCCAAACTGTTGAATGGTGCTTTCAATGAGAGCTGCGACCTACATTTGAACTGGTATTTGATCGTGAAGATGCGTAGAAGACTCTTGTTCTTTAATCTTTAATTAATCTTGCCCTTGTCTTACGTTACAGCCTTTGATTTCCGTTTCCGAGGGATTCTTCTACATAAATATAATGGTATAAATATAAATAACATCTCTTGTGGAGTGAGAGAGGCGTATTGAGAAGAATTGATTCTTTTATGTGTAAAAGAAGAGGGCTTAAACCAGTTTTTTAAGCTCTGGATTACCTTTTTTTAACTCTTGAAAGTATAACAGGATTTATGCTTAATGATTGCAGAATCATTATAATATTGCCTATCAGGCTTTAATTTGTATGGTGTTGCAGAATTGATTTGCATGCTGCTAAGCGCTGTAGAATTTGTTTAAAAAGTGCTGCAAAATTACTGGTGCTGAGAAAAGAAAAAAAAAAGTTTGCATACTGGCGTAGAATTAAATTTGTGCTGCAGAAGTGTATGAAGACCTTCATAGTGCACATATTTTCTTGAAATACATAGTGTATATGCAAGACTACCTGCGTTGGAGATTGCGGTGTATTTGCTGCCTTGAAGACTGCTACCTACCTGCGTTGGAGATTGTTGTGTTACTACAGCCTGTTGAAGACCTACTTGAAGACCGATCTCAATATTCAATAATTCTGAATAATGAGACTGATATATTGCATTGTGATACTGAGACTGATATATTACTACTGACTGATATACTTTGTATTGAAGAAGCCTGTGTATGCTATAAACTTGCACTGTACTCACCTTGGCAGAGACTGTAGACCTGCAAGGTTATTATTTTCCTATATCTCTTTGTCATATCAAGTTTATTATTGTAAATTACACTAACGATTGTAAAGATGCACTCTTTGGCATCTAGTATTGGTGCTGCCCTAGCTGGCAAAGACCAATCCAAAGACCTTTCCAAGGGAGATTGCAGCAAGAGAGGACGAGGAAGAAGAAAATTCAGAGGCAGAGGGGGCAGAAGCAAAAGATCAGATTTGCAGTGCAAGCATTGCGGAAAGACTGGGCACACATCAGATCAGTGTTGGGCTTCGTGGGACTCCATCAAAGACAAGCACAACCATAAGAAAGATGACCAAGATGCTAGTAAATCTTCTGATTCTTGTATTGTTGCACATTGTAATCTTGGATTTAATGAAATGACTTCTCTTTCATCTTACAAAGATTGTTGGCTGCTTGATACTGGTGCAACATCACACATGACATTCAGAAAAGATTGTTTTGAAGAACTTAATGAATCAATAGATGGCATAGTTTACTTTGCAGATAACTTAAGTATTAAACCAAAGGGAATGGGCACCATTTGACTGAAGATGCATGGATTCCCTGATTTCTTGTTGAAGAACGTTCTCTATCTTCCTGAGTTGCAGAGAAGCCTACTGTCCATGGTGGAAATTTGACAGCAAGGCCATTCCATCCATATGTTTGATGGAATCGTTGAAATAAGAAAGTCCTCTGACAACCAAGTCATCATGACT
>LPNX010775604.1:30240-52913 GCA_001517045.1 Pseudotsuga menziesii
TCAATCGGGAGTTATACCTAACACATCATTCCATACCGAAGAAATTGTCTGCCATTAAAAATCAAGATACATGTACAGGTTTAGAACCTGCATATATTTTAGTAAAAGCAACTATTGTTTCTATGGATACAAACAATTGTTGATATGCTGCATGTCAACTATCTTTTAAGGACCAATAGTGCAAAAAAAACTAACACCTATTGAAGATGGTATTTGGCATTGTGAGAGGTGCAACCAACAAGTGTATGAACGTGAATACAGGTACATTTTCCAGTTCACCATTGAAGAAGATATAGATAAAATTAAAGTAATTGCATTCCAATATGTTGCAGAACAAATTATTGGTGTACCTTCTTTACATCTCTATGAATATGGCTATCAAGGAAAGACCGAACAGACCACAAACATTTTTGAAAAATTATTCTTCAATAATTAGCTATTCAAACTAGGAGTACATGAAGAAGAATTTGCCAATGAGAAACAAATAAAAAACTTTGTAATTGCATGTGACAAAATGGATTGCATAAAAATTCCAAAATAACACATGCAAATCCCTAAAATAATGTCTAGATAATTAAGCATTGTCTTACTGTAACAATTCCAAAAAAAGAATTATTCCTTGCTCACTATGTTTACTATAATAAAGCCTTTTTTCCATTCCCATTTTCTGTTATATCATGTTACAATATTCAATTTTTTCTTTGTTCAATTCATACGCAATACAAACTAAGATAAAAAATTGCTAACAAACCATTCACATTTTTCCTTGCAGGTAACTTCAAATAGCATAACAAAATTCATGCCGAATAATTTTCATCCTTAGGATGTTTCCCACATACTTAAAACAATACCAACATACACCACATCTGAAAGAATGTTAGCCTCAAACTCATTACCTACTACATTTCAACAACGCGTTCCAATAGGTCTAGCAAACATACCATCTACAACGTGTGAGCAACACACAATCCATGCCACAGAAATTAACAAGAGGAGAAGAGATAGATGGGATGAATCTAAGGTCCAACAAAATGAGAAACATAGAAAAAAATATGCTGAATAGAAGGCAAAAAGGACAAACAAAAGGTAATCTTGAACATCCAGGCCACACACATGCTACCCAATCTTTCCGAACATGGATTGATGCCTTGTCTATCATCCACACATGTACTACTTGTATGGAATCATATCCTGGTATCTCCACTCATCCATCTCTTAATGGGCCAATTTGTAATCGATGCCACATAGAAACCAATGGCCATCATTTTTCCAAATGGAATAATATGGACCCTGGCACCCAACCTATCGTACTTTCCATACTTACTCAACTTGAAGAAATTCTCATTGCTCATATCATCCCAATTCTACAAGTCAAACACACCCGAGGTGGTCAATGCAAGTATAGTGGTCACACAATTAGTTCCCCAACAAATTGTTTAAATTTCAAACTGCCTACCAAGAAAATGTTCAGAAATTGATATCTTGATAGTGAAGAGGCACGGAAAAAAAGGTAAATGTTATGATTGTTATGTTACAAAATCACATGTTGTCAATGCATTGCTATATAAAATACAAAATCATAAATACTATAGTGATGTCGAACTTGACCATGCTTCAATTTTATCACTTCTAGAGGCATGCACTGATGTATCCTCCCAACTACATTTTGTATCTACAGAAATTGATATATCTCCTCTTATGGATTCATCTATTCTTGATCTAGAAAACCACATTTCTATGCAGCCATCACAAGTAACATCTACATTTGCCTTCAGATTGCCCAATACACATTGAGAGATGGAAAAACTCAAAGATTTCATTCATACTAAGTCCATGAATCCGCCTACTACAATTGATTGGCCAGATATTGGGTCATCACCAATTAATGAGTACAACAAAGAGGGTCTATTCAATTTAGCATTTCCAACTCTTTTCCCAAACGGAGATGCAATACCTCACCAAGAACGTATCAAGAACATTTCTCTCGATACCTATGCAGTTCATTTAATGAGATACCATGGCAATCTATTTGGTAGTAATCCTCGATTTAGATGCTACTTGTACAAGTTGATTATGCTCCACAAGAGTCAAACAACATCTAATTTATTTATCAAGCAAAGTCAAGAACATAACACACCGACAACAATTGAGGAACTATGTACACATCTACAACAAATTCCTACAGATAATCTCCCATACCATGTCATGAGGTTTGGAGCACACCTACACAGCACAAGACCATTTTGGACACAACGTATAAGTGAACTAACTAGTATGATCACTCAATTACAATGTCCTACATTATTCTTCACACTCAATGCAGTAGACACAAAATGGCTAGACTCACGTCGTCATGCAAGAAGATATCCCTTCAAACCTAGCATCTTGCCAACAATGGCGTAATTGCAACATCATTGACAGGCCTCACACTATAGCTGCATACATGCATAAAATATTTTCAATCTTCCATGAGGAGATGCTTCAAAAACAAATGCACACAACAGATTACTGGTACAGGTATGCATTATATCATATTTCTTACTCTCTCTTCAAAACATGTACATATTGTTTATTTATGTACACTCACCATATACTTTTTATTTTACAGATATGAATGGCAACATCATGGATATGCACATATACATGGATTCTTGTGGCTTGATGGTGCTCCGAACATGGAAACATTAGATTGGAAAGATGAGGATCAAGTTAATAAAGCAAAAAATTTATTCAATAAATATGTTACAGCTTGGAATCCTAGAAAAAATCATGAAACAAACATTCATATGTATCAATCCATTGAAGATGACCCATGTTTGCTAGACACAAAAGCTATACTTTCATCCAATCCACTTCACGACTATGAACAACTCTTAAATCGATTTCAAAGACATACAAAGTGCAGTGAAAATTCATGTCTACGCAAAAAAGGAAATAAACTTGAATGTAGATATAAATGTCCTTGGAAGGTACAAAATGAGTCATCACTACACATTGATGAAAAGGGACAAAAGACATACCATCCAACATGAAATGATGATCGGTTAAACATTCACAACACAAATATACTTCAAACATAGCTAACAAATGTGGATTGCCAACCAGTGCTCTCACGTTATGCTGTCTTGAAATACATAGCAAAACATGCTTCCAAAGCAGAAGGGATATCAGAAACCTATCATCATATGCTCACTAGAATTTCAACTGCAACATGTCCAGAGGATCCAGCATCATATGCCTATTGACATTGACTCTCAGAAGCAATAGTTGATCGAGACATCAGTGCTCAAGAAACTTGCCATATGTTGCAAAAATTACCGCTTGTTACATGCAGTATAACTTTCATCAAGCTAAATGTTGGTCGTCAAATATTTCGTCCTGTATCTACCGACTCAACTGACTGCTTATCTGGGTCCAGCTTCATAGATGCCTACTTACAACGACCTTTTTCTCTGGAACATTTCTTCTTGATCAACCTTGCTCAACAATGGTCATACAATAAACCATGCAAGAATGAAAAATGGAAGAAAAGAATGGTCACTGCAATTGTCCATGTATGGCCACGGTTCCCTTCAATTCCATCTGAAGATTCTGACTCATATTTTGACTTCTGTTGGAGTGAATTTCTTTTATATAATCCCTTTCGTTCATTTAACGAAAATATAGGAATAAAAAAGACAACCATTATCCAAAATTGGGAAGCAATAGACAATACCTATAATGCATGGCATGTCGATCACATTCCTCCACCCACTTCCAATGAAACAACATCTGAAGATGAAGATAGAAATATCTACCCTAACAATGAAATCAATGAATGGAAAACACTATCAAGATCAATGCCTAGAGGTGGCATTCATATAAATGATATTGACATGCTCGACCTTCGAGAATTTGATATCAACCATGCATGGAGTTATCCAGAACTATTGACAACCGCAATAGAGTCTGCATCAAACTATATCAACTACAATCAAAGGAATGGACAAGTAATACAGGATACAACTTACCAGTCTACTACAACAAAAAAAATTATCCCCCAAGCAATAGATGGCGTTGGACATAATCTTGCAACATTCAAAACAACAAGGAACTAAATAACCATTACGAATGATCATTCAAGGAACTACAGGACAGGTAAACCCTACCATATCAACACCATTAATAAAGCTAGTATATTCTCAAGCAGTTGATGGTCACAACCCACTGTTGTTACTTGCACCAACTGGAGTTGCAACATTTAACATACATGGTGCCACTATACACATAGGGCTCTAAATTCCTATCAAGAATATGCAACCTTTGCATGGACAAGCACTATTAGAGTTGCAAGAAGAAATTAAACATTTTCAATACATTCTCATTGATGAGATGAGCTTCATAGGGCCTAAATTGTTTGTACAAATTGACAGTCGCTTGCGTAAGTGCTTCCCAGAAAAAAAATAACCACTCATTCGGCAATCGATCAATAATTCTTGTTGGTGATTTAGGCCAACTTCCACCTGTCATGGACAAACCTTTATACGTAGGAGAAACTTTGGGAAATTGTTTATGGATTGAATTTAGAACCGTCATCATCCTAGAAAAGGTATTTCGACAAGCAAGGACTGATGGCACTTAACAACGATTCCGTGAGCTCCTGACAAACATCCACAATGCTACACCAACATTGGAAGATTGGAACCTCCTCCAATCTAGGACCAATACATTCTTATCAGCAAAGGAACATTTAGAATTTGATACAACAATCCATCTTTTTGCAACAAACATCCTTGCAAAAAATCACAATAAATACATGCTACAATCATTAGCAATGTCAATCGCAAGGTTTATCGCAGATTTCACCAAGCGTTCAGATACAAGACATGAAGACAACCACCAAATCGACCAAGAAATACTATTATGTGTAGGCCAAAGAGTAATGCTAACTTGTAATCTTTGGGTTCAATCAGGATTAGTAAATGGTGCTCTCGGAGAGGTCATCCAAATTGTGTACAGACCTGGAACTAACCCTCCTTAATTACCAGCATATGTTGTCATGGAATTTGATAAGTACATTGGGCTTCCATGGGACCAATCCAACCCAAAGCACATACCTATTCCACCTGTACAACGAAATAATAGAAAACAAATTCCCCTCAAAATGGCTTGGGCATTAACTATCTACAAATCCCAAGGGTTGACATTAACAATATCAACTATCGACATTGGTAACACTGAATGTCAAGGCTTGACCTTCACAGCAATGTCTCTGACTACAACGTTACAAGGAATGCGAATTGCACCAGAATTCTCCTTCGAAAGATAAAGATGAACGACACTTCCTATTTCTCACTTCAGAAAGAAGAAGAAAAGCACTTACACACTGTATCTCTTCATAGCTACAAAAAATAATTCAACATACTTTTAATAATTCATAGTTGATGTCCATATTTATATTATGGGAAACTTATTTATGTTTTGATTATTATGTCACAAATTGTTCTATAACACAACTTTTTTCTCTTTCTACAACATATACAATTTCATCTCTGGGTTTCACTTCCCCTGTTTTGGGGGTATGCTATTTATTCATATGAAGAGCTTTAATCTTGAAGCTTTTTTTTATTCTGATTATTCTCTTGTACAAATGTGGCAACCAATTATGCAACATTATGGTTCATCTAAGTCACTCTTCCAACCTTTCCCCCTTCTCGTTATCCCCTTCCCCCTAAATTTGCGGACTCAACAATGCTTCCTCTCTTCTTTGCAGAGCTATGTTTTTTAGGGAAGAAAGCTAGGTGAGATACTTGGGAGCAGGAGCTAGCTAGGGTAACGTGGGTAACATGGGAAAGGACTTCGTTCTAAACTTGGTGAATGAGGGAAATTTATCACACGTAAACAAATATCAAGGTTATCTTTATTTCAGGGGTTTACGGGTGGGTATCAAAGATTGAAGCTACCAATCGATGTTTTCTCAAACATGGGCTAGCTTTCTATCCTCTTTTTGCAACTTATCCAACTTCGGGGAAAAAATGGGAAATAAAATAAAGCGAATAGATAGGAGTTAATTTATATATGACGAGGGTATGCTAGTATGTGTAAACTATGGGCTTTTTCTCCTTCGGCTATTTGCTTGGTTTCTTACATTTGACTAGTCAAGTCGAGCCCTGACTCTTCAACATGAAAGATTCCTGTTGGCGCCATCCCTTCCAAATAAATGGTTGTTGTTGACCCTAAGATTGTCTCATAGAATTGACCATAACAGAACCTTCAGTATTTGCTTGGTTTCTTACAAAACCAGATTTTCTCATAATGCTACAATATAATTGACCATAACAAAACCTTTGCGTACAAATCCTGAGACTTGGTCATAATTCTATTATAGAATTGACTATAACAGAATTTAAGTATCTACTTCCATTATGTAGTAAGAAGTTTCACTATCTTCTTCGTTCTGCTGAAGAATTGACCTGGAGGCTGGGACGATGGGACCATATCATTTTGTCGGTTATGTTGCCTTTTCATCACGGGAAATTCCAAGGTCAAACACCATAATACTTTCTCATAATGTTAAGAAGACCGACCATAATTCATTTTATCATAAAGTAAGAAGCTTCATATCATCTTCGTCAATGTGTACAAAACCATTCCAATATTATGTGAGAAGCTTCCCTCTCTTCTTTGTTGCGTACAAGAACTTACTATAACCGTTTCATTACATCATCTTATTATGCATTTTTCTCTCAAACTTCGACCAACTGATCCCACGAAATTCATTTATTTGGTGGTGCTCTTGGGGTTCTACTAAACGAAATTGATTGACCTAATTTCGTCCATATTTATAGGCCATTCATTTATGATTTCTTATTCTTTCAATTTTGTTTCCATTATTCTCTTTGGGGTTGGTCGACGAAGAATATCTCATTGATACCGATCCCTTCATTCCACCGCAGTTGAATATTTCCATGGCAAATCCTTGGCTGCTAGCAGCATGTAAAATTATGGTTTCTTCTTATTTAAATTATATACGGAGGCTCTCTTCCGTATATGCACATTTTTACCTTCCACATATGCGCATTTTTCCTTCTGTATATGCACATTTACGAAAGGTAGAAATGTGAAATGTGCATATACAAAAGTTGTCTTCCATATATGCGCATTTCTTCTTTCCAAATATGCACATTTCTGTCTTCCGTATATGCACATATACAGAAGAGAGCTTCCGTATATGCGCATTTCTGCCTTCCATATATGCACATTTATGGAAGCTCTCTTCTATATATGCACATATACATAAGGCAGAAATGCGCATATACGGAAGAGAGCTTTCGTATATGCACATTTTTCCTTCTGTATATGTGCATTTACGGAAGACATAAATGCACATTTACGAAAGCTCTCTTCTGTCAATGTGCATTTCTACCTTCCATAAATTCAAATATATAGATGGAAAAATGCGCATATACGGAAGCTCTCTTCTATATATGTGCATTTGTTCTTTCGTATATGTAGATTTCTACCTTTCATAAATGCGCATATACAAAAGGAAAAATGTGCATATACGGAAGGCAGAAATGTGCATATACGGAAGAGAGCTTCTGTATATGCACATTTTGTCTTTCGTAAATGCGCATTTACGGAAGGAAAAATGCACATATATAGAAGCTCTCTTCTGTATATGCACGCTCTCTTCCTTTCATAAATGCGCATATATAGAAGGAAAAATGTGCATATACTATAAATCTCTCTTCCATATATGCACATTTCTGCCTTCCGTATACGCGCATATGCATAAGGCAAAATGCACATATATAGAAAAGAGCTTCCATATATGCACATTTCTGCCTTCTGTATATGCGCATTTACGGAAGGCGAAAATGTGCATATACAAAAAAGAGCTTCATATACGGAAGGCAAAATGTGCAT
The DNA here is from genome assembly GCA_001517045.1 of Pseudotsuga menziesii. Classification (NCBI taxonomy): domain Eukaryota; kingdom Viridiplantae; phylum Streptophyta; class Pinopsida; order Pinales; family Pinaceae; genus Pseudotsuga; species Pseudotsuga menziesii. Next base: position 38,149 of record LPNX010775604.1, read on the forward strand.
ATACGGAAGAGAGCTTCCATATATGTGCATTTTTCCTTCCGTAAATACGCATTTATGGAAGGAAGAAATGCGCATATATGGAAGCTCTCTTCTATATATGCGCATTTCTTCCTTTTGTATATGAGCATATATGGAAAAGAGCTTCCGTATATATATGCGTATTTTCCTTCTGTATATGCACTTTTACGAAATGTAGAAATGTGCATATACGGAAGCTCTCTTCCGTATATGCGCATTTATGCCTTCCATATATGCATATATATGAAAGACAGAAATTCACATATACAAAAGAGAGCTTCTGTATATGCGCATTTGTACCTTCCAAATATGCACATTGACGGAAGTTCTCTTCCGTATATGCACATATACAGAAGGCAGAAATGTCCATATAAGGAAGAGAGCTTCCGTATATGCACATTTATGGAAGAAATAAATGCGCATTTACGGAAGACACAACTGCACATGTAGGGAAGCTCTCCTTTGTAAATGTGCATTTCTGCCTTCCATAAATCTGCATATGTAGATTGCAAAATGCGCATATACAGAAGTTCTCTTTCGTATATGTGCATTTGTGCCTTCGTACATGCGCATATACACTAGTGTATGTACCTTGTATATACAACAATGTATATACCTAGGATCAAAACATTTGGTACACTATATACTAGTCTTGGCATGTATGTAATACATATGTGAATTTTGAGTTTCTAACTAATCTAAATGCACATATACAGAAGATGTTTTTAGTATATCCGCATTTTTCCTTCCGTAAATGTGCATTTATGGAAGGAAAAATGCGCATATACGGAGGGTCTCTTTCATATATGCGCATTTCTGCCTTCCGCATATGCGTATTTTTCCTTCTTTATATGCATATTTACAAAAGGTAGAAATGTGAATATATAGAAGTTGTCTTCCATATATGTGCATTTCTTCTTTCCGTATGTGTGCATTTCTGCATTCCATATATGCGCATATACGGAAGAGAGCTTCTATATATGCACATTTCTGCCTTCAATATATGCACATTTACGAAAGCTCTCTTCCATATATGCACATATACAGAAGGAAGAAATGCGCATATATGGAAGAGAGCTTTCGTATATGCACATTTTTCCTTCTATATATGCGCATTTACCGAAGACATAAATGTGCATTTATGGAAGCTCTCTTCCATCAATGCGCATTTTTTCCTTTCGTAAATTCGAATATACAGATGGAAAAATGCACATATACGGAATATCTCTTCCGTATATGTGCATTTGTTCCTTCATATATGCAGATTTATACATTTCGTAAATGCGCATATACAGAAGAAAAAATGTGCATATACGGAAGGCAGAAATGCGCATATACGGAAGAGAGCTTCTGTATATGCACATTTTGTCTTTTGTAAATGTGCATTTATGGAAGGAAAAATGTGCATATATAGAAGCTCTCTTCCATATATGCACGCTCTCTTCCTTTCGTAAATGCGCATATACAGAAGGAAAAATGCACATATATGGAAGCTCTTTTCCATATATGTGCATTTCTTCCTTCCGTATATGCACATATACATAAGGCAAAATGCACATATACAGAAGAGAGCTTCCGTATATGTGCATTTCTGCCTTCTATATATGTGCATTTTGCCTTCCGTATATGTACATTTTTTCTTCCGTATATGCGCATTTACGAAAGGCAGAAATGCGCATATACAGAAGAGAGCTTCATATATGGAAGGAAAAATGCGCATATACGAAAGAAAGCTTCCGTATATGCGGATTTTTCCTTCCATAAATGTGCATTTATGAAAGGAATAAATGTGCATATACAGAAGCTCTCTTCTATATATGCGCATTTTTTCCTTTCGTATATGCGCATATACGGAAGAGAGCTTCCGTATATGTGCATTTTTCCTTCCATAAATGTGCGTTTACGGAAGGAAAAATGTGCATATACGGAATCTCTCTTCCGTATATGCACATTTCTTCTTTTCGTTTAATATGCGCATTTTCCTTCTGTATATCCACTTTTACGAAATGTAGAAATGTGCATATACAGAAGCTCTCTTACGTATATGCGCATTTATGGCTTCTGTACCCCTACGTGGATGAATGAAGGAAGAACACAACATACCAAGAACGTGGAAGAAAATAGCTCTCCAAGATTCCACTGTGTGAGAAAAATTGCGGCTGCCCCTGTGAGTGAATAATTCGCTCCCCTCTTCCACATGAGGGATAATGGGTGAGAACTCTCCCCTTGGGCATGCGTGTGGTCAAAGACTGATGGCCTTGCTATAAATGAAGGCTATCCACACCTCCCAAGCCCCAAGACAATAACTGCCCAACTCACTCCTTGGAGAATTAAGTGGGTGGTTGAATAAGACAAGAAAGGTGGTTGTCAGCTGATGGGTTCTCCTTTTGACACTTGTTTTCTCTCCATTGGATCAATGTTAAACATCCCCCCTCTTTATCCTTAGGAAATCATGCCCCGATCTCTTCAATGTTGCACTGACATAGCTAGTTGTGGGTATTTTATTAATTGCATATTTACATGATGTAGAAATGATATTGTGCCATCAACTAGCACGATAACCATTGGCATTGATTTTAATTTCCAAAATGTAGAACACTAAATCCATGGCGGGGCCTTTGCCTTGCGCTCCACACCATGATTTATTAATGCTATTTACATAATTTATAATTTAATGCAATTGGGGTTGAAACCGGGGTATTACACACAGATACTCCACGCTTCTGTATATTTCCGTGCATATATGGAAGGGCTTCTATATATGCATGCACATATATGGAAGTGTGCATATACGAAATCTCTTTTGTTTATGCGCACACATATACAGAATTGCACCCGTATATACATGCGTATATACAGAACTGCACCCGTATATGTGGACGCATATACAAAATATGTGTGCGCATATATGAAAGGGATTTCATATATATGCGCGCATATATGGAAGCACACATATACAAAAGCCCTTCCATATATGCGCATGCATATACAAAACTGACCAATATGCGCGTGCACATACATAATTATTTTCCTATATGAACGTGCATATACAGAACTGCTCTCATATATGCGCACGCATATACAGAAGCACATCGCATATACAAAAGTTATTTCGTATATGTACACACATATGGAAGCACAACGCATATAGGGAAGCACTCCCTTATATGCGCACACATATACGAAAGCGCTTACATATAGGCGCTCTTTTGTATATGTGTGTGCATAAATAGGAGAGCGCATATATATAGGGCATGCTTTTGTATATACATACACATATACGAAATGGCGCGCTTCCGTATATGCATGCTTCTGTATGTACACGCGCATGTACAGAAGCCCTTATGTATATGTGCATGCATATACAGGTGCACTTCCATATATGCACACGCATATACATAAACGATTTCATATATGCACGCACACACACATATGAAATCACTTTCATATATACGAAATTGCTTCCATTGTGCGTGCATATACGAAAGCCCTTTTGTATATGTGCACTTCCATAGCGTGCATGTACGAAAGCGCTTCTGTATATGCATGTGCATATATGAAAGCACTTCGTGTATGCGTGAACATATACGGAAGTGCTTCTATATATACCAGTATATACACCAGTGTATATCCCACACCAATGTATATATCAGCATATATCAGTCTCAATGAGAAGCTTCTCATTTTTTGTTATTTAAATATTTCACGTCATAGGAATTTGATCATTTTCGACAACAAGAGGCTAAACCTGTTTTCTACCTCTTATATGATCATCAACAATTTTCCTCCTAACTAAGATAATGCTTCTTGAATCAATGCTCATAAGTGAAAAAGAATTCACCATGGTAGGGAACCTTTATTATGTTAATGTAGGTTCCATGGACCATTTATGCGCTACCAAGAAGGGTCCAATCATCCTATTTGGTTTGTCAAAATATTATTTGGTAGTTGATATGAAGCATCCGTATGCTAATCATCTGAGTCCTACCCATGCCATGGATAAACAATTGAAAATAAAATAATTACATATAAAAATGCAAGTGCATTCATTCATAATTTATTTAGCTCAAAATTTGATTCAAAAATATTATTTTTATTCAAATCAAATTGGGAGTCTAAACACATTGTTACTTTATGTACCTTTTAAAAAGATATATTGATATAAGTTAAAAAAAAATTAAATTTTTAATTTTAATTTTAGTCATAAAAATAAAATTAATAATTTATTTGTGGAATAGTACTAAGATAGCAAAACAAAAAAGCATATCTATTTTTTTACTTTTAATCTTAGTAATAGAAGTTAAAGTAGTAATTTACTAAATAGTGGTATTAATATTTTTTTACTATTAATTTTATTAGTTATAAAAGTAAAATTAATAATTTATTAAATCTTCATATCAACAAAATTAAAATTGAATTTGATTGTATTGTACAAAATATATTAGGCTATTCACTTTGAAACAATAACTTTAGTCATATTTTATTCTTAACAATGTTCATTACTAACTTTTTAACATCTTTATTAAAAAAAAATTGTCATACATAATAATGTCATTTTACGTAAATAAATAAATAAACAAATAAAAAAAAAATCCCCTGTTTATTTATTTTCCAGTGCTGCCATGGATAAAAGAACATTGGAGAGAACATGGAATCTCTTGAAAAGGAAAGTGATGAATTCTATCTTTAGAGTCAATATCTCATTCTTCCCTTAAAGAATGGCAAGTTGGTTTTAATATAACCTCATAATTTCTTTAATATATATTTATATGTAATTCTCTAATAGCCATTGCAAACTTGCTTTTTACTACATTCTTAATTTATTGATTGTGTGAAAAATTAAATTAATGGATTTATTTAGTAATAACTAAATGAAACAAAAAGTAGAAGCTTTGAAGCAAATTTATAAGCACAATTAATTCCATATAAGTGTTCCTTACAATCATGTTTCATTCTTGGTTTTGAAAACATTTTCCCCATTTTCGGCATGGTGGGCTTTGAGGGATAAGCCTTGCAAATTCAAATAAAAAGAAGATCCCGGGTTTGAGAAACACCAAACTCGGCATCTGTAGGTCACTAGGATTAACCAAGAACACAACTACAATGGGATTCAAATGAAAAACATTCTTAAGCACTATGCCCATATTTTAGATACACAAAACCATTTCAAATAATGATGCGCCATGGACCAAGCTATGTGAATGGATCCTTGGTGAGTTCATTGAGAGGAGATCAATCTAAAACCAACACAAATTCATCTTAAACCTAGATCTATTAAGCATTGAGTGGGATTTAATTTTTTTAGGTGTAATTTTTTGTTAACGTGACAATATCTCACCCATACTGGGTTGTAACCACCTCACGACTCTTGTTGCAAATATCATGGGGACATGACATTTACTGCATGATACAACTTGAGTGAAAAACCCTTGGAGGTTAATCACAACAATGGTTGCAAGGTGAAACAAAATACGGGTTGTTGACATAAAGGGCATACAATCCATGAGGAAGTGGTGTTGGAGGGTTGATTTTGAATTTTGTACTAAGTAGAAAGTTAAGGCTATAGCTTGCATGAGGAAGTTACAAGGTTGAGGGTTGGTGACAACTGAGAGAGGTTGGAGGGGTTGGTGGCTTCAACAATGGAAGTAGGATGCATTTTAGTATATACCAATGTCTTTAGTGCATTTTCAAATATTATGTTAAATCATGTTTTAGTATTGCATGAGGAATTGCTTTATTAAGTGTTAATTGAAATTTAAAATATGTGATTAAGCCATGCATATATATACGAGGAAAATAACAATGTTGCTTCTAGTAATGTTTTAAAAATAGTAGATATTAATGTATCTTGACAAAATATTTTTTATGTTTATATAAAATGTCAATCAATATTCTTTAACATAAATAGAAAATAATTCCAAAATTTTTAAATATACCCTAAAATAACATTGCAATTAATAATTTTGAGGAACCATAACATAAGTCATATTTCTAATTAAAACAGACAACCATAGGCACGTTTTAACTTACAAAGATTTTAACAAGCACATAATTTACATTTTTCTTTGCACACTTAAAGAACAAAAATCTTGACCCAAATAAAATATTTGATACTTAGAAAAATGTTATTCTCCAACTTGAAAGATCATCTTAGAGAGTTTAATTTGTTTTGTTATGATGCATTATTTTTTGAAAATCAATAACAAAATATTTATAAAAAAATCTCTTTCAACCACTACGAAATTTAAAATAACCACTTTAAACAATGAAAATCAACAACAAAATATTTATAAAAAAATCTCTTCCAACCACTATGAAATTTAAAATAACCACTTCAAATAATGAAAGGATTTAAAACAATAAAAATTACACATTAAATAAAATAAAAGTTTTATAAAAATATTTGTTCAACAATTATTCTTCAATTTTCTCTAATACAAAAAATTATCATTTTTTACAAATAAAACATTTACAAATTTTTATTAGATTTTATAATGAAAACTTCTTTACAATGTTTATTTTACTTTAAAATTAACTTTATTTTATTCAAATATAAATATCTAATCACATTTTTTATTCATAAAAAAAAATATCAATTATAAAACAAAGCATGAAAAGAGAGAGTTCTCTCATTATTCACTATAACCGTACAACATGATTTCTTTTTTCGTAAACATCCATGAAGTCTATTTATACATTTTTTATTAATTGTTTTTACTTATTTATAATATTTATTTTACTTTAAAATTAATTATATTTTATTTAAATATAAATATCAACTTTGATCATATTTCTTATTCATGATAAAATAAAATAAAAATAAATATCAATCGCAAAACAAAACATTTTAGTAAAATAATGAAACAAGTGGAAATAGCAACATAGTTGCTAAGTACCTGCCTCTTAAGAAAAGTTTCAAGAAAATAGTAATAGGTTGAAAATTTCTTAAAAATTTGAAAATTGACACTTCATTTTCCAACCACTTAAGTCAATGTTGTTGATGTTTGTTTCTTAATTATGTAATGTATGATGTGGAAACTTTTGAGTGGTGTATTAAAATTGCAAAATCATTAATATGAAAGAAAGAGGTACATTGTAATGGACAATTCAACAAATATCTTCCATTACAAATATCTTAAAAAGACTTGTTGATAGGTTATATACTATCAAATCTATCCATGCTAAAATATTGTTACATTGTTTATATATATATTTTATACAAATAAGAAATATTGTTACATTATTTTTTTATAAATATTTTTTATTTATATATAGTTACATTGTTTTTATACATATATGACAAATCAATATATGATACAAATAAGCAATTCAACAAAATGTATACTTAAGTTTGATTAATAATTTTTCTTTTAAATTTAATTTTTTTTTCTTATAAATCTTTACAATTTTTACAAAAATGATAAATATAACTATTTTTTTCTTCTTAAAAATTACAATAATTTTTAAAACTTTTCTATATATTATAAAATAAAAATAAATAACTAATAACTAATAAATATCAAATGTGTTTAATAATATGATACCGTGATATTCTAATTAAATCCATGGGATTCATATTTGACTAAAAGTTTGATTATTCTATATATAAAAATTTGAAGTTAGATTTGTTGTATATATTATTGAACTCATGAATCGCATTATTTATCATAACAAAAACCAAAACCAAATAATATATGTTAAGTTGAATCTCTCGGAATTCATTTACTTGGTTTACATTCTTTGAATGAATAAATGGATGATAGAGATCAATTTAATTATTTTAAAAAAAATATATTTAATTCTTGTAAAGATATTATTAAATTAATTGGATATAGATTTATTTATATATATATTTAATTATAATTTGTAAAAAAATTATTAAATTTATTCACAACTAAGTTAAGGTTAAATAGATTAATTTTGGTCATAAATTTATTTTAATAAAAATATTAAAAAATTAATGTTTTTAATAATAATTTTAAGATTTTTTAATAAAAATTAAAAAGTTACCATGAACTAAATAACCAATATTCTTTACAGTTTAAATAGTACCTACTAAATAGGATTGAGACCACATAAAGATAGCTGGTATAAAGACAATTCACTCATTTATATTGATACATAAATATTGCATTATGAAATGAAGATAATAAAACTAAATTCCCTATTTAGTTCTCAATTTTAAAGATAATAAAAACTAAAACTAATTCTTAACAAGATACAATGCTAAGACTCTTCAAATAACTATTCTCACAACAATGATATTAATTTATAGTCTTATAAGCTATTATTTCTCATTTCCTATTTATGCTAGTCTATAAAGAAACTTGCATATTTTTATAACATAAGTCAAGAATATTACTAAAAGTATGTAAGGAAGCTTGAATATGCTTGTTTTATGCTACATTGCAATAACCTATATCGTATTTAAATGGACATTTTTTAATTCATTTTTGTTTTAATTTCTTTCAAATTGTAATTATATTTGTTTTATCATATATTTTTATAGAAAATTTATCCTATTGCTATATATTTTCAATCTCTTCTTAGGAGGCAGGTACTAAGCAACTTTGTTGCTTATTCCACTTGTTATTTTATGTTATTATCAGATTTCCATCTTGAGCCGAACAACTTTGTTTTCAATGTTTAAAAATGATATTTTATTTTTATTTTAAATTGAAATTGATTATTTTAAAGTAAAATGATTTATCCCAAAACTTTAATATCTAAAAATTAACTTTACCTTTATTTCTAAGTAATTTAATAAATAAATAAAATACATTTAGATTTTAAAAACAATTAATAAAAGACCAACGTGTTTATCCATAAATGTGTATAAAGTTATAGAAGCAAAATGCACCAAAACAATATTATTTTATAATAATAACTATAATATTAAAAATTAAAGTTGGAATCGGTGTAACTTATTATTTTATAATAATAATTATAATATTAAAATTAAACTCGGCATCACTGTAACTTTTTACAGTGTGTTCCAGATGAGTTCATTCTCTTCTCTGTCGAAGCTTCCCTTGATTTCTTAAACAGTAAGACGAGCTTAAAAATGGATCAATATGCAATACATACTTGTAGATTTAGGGGTTCCATCGACAGGAACGAGTGCGAAATAATCTCTCCCTACATTTCTCTGCTCTCGATTTGCTTCTGTAGCCACTGTAGTACCGGTAGGTACCAGGGCCATATTATCCTTTCTACTATGGCCATTATTCGCATCGCCCTCGTTTCGATCCCCAGCATCCTCACTCGTGCTCCTGGTGGGTTCTTCTTCTCCAATACCAGGCAAACGACTACTAATCCTCATCGCAGGAGACCTAGCAGTTGAGTTTTCGTTCAATAAATTGATGAGATGAGTGGAATCCACAGCTTGGGCACTCGAATTACTCGTAGCTGCAGCAGCTGCTACAAGAACATTATTAAATTCCGTGCTCAAGCTTAGACTTTCACTGTCACTAGATACAAACGATCCCATTGAAGTATCAGACCAGTTGTGTTGACGACACTGCGTAGATCTCCTCATCTCATTGCTCGATGTTGCTCTCGATCGCTCCGCCACTACATGAATATCCCGCACTCCATCGCTTTCTTCTGCAAGCATTCAAACGGCATCTCGGTCTTCTAACACAAAAATTGCAATTTAATAATCTTTCTTTGAAGCAGAATCTACTAAACCATACCAAAGAAACTAAAACATTCTTGAATTTATACTTCTGTAATGTCTGGACTCTGGACAGCAAGCTCTAAAAACTGTTCAATTAATAGCTAAATATACTAGAGTTACAGAAAGAACCTAACCTTTGGACAACAGGCTCAAAAAACTGTTCAATTAATAGCTAATACTAGAGTTACAGAAAGAACCTAACCTTCTGGGTTCTCTGAAGTGGGCTTGCTCTCTCTGTTAGAAGACAAATTAGTAGCAAATAAACCAAATGAGGCATTATCAGACCTGGCTGAGGACGGCCCAACTCCGGCTACACCAGCTGATACTTCAATTGGTTCTTTTCCTCAGGATTGATCTCCGTTGTATAGAACAATCGAGCCCTAGAAGTAAAAACGAAAAGGAAAAATGCCATTACAATCACAATTCCTTAAAAATTACCTCAGTTCTTGAATTCCTTAAACATTTAAGTATACCTCAGTTCTTGAATTCCTTAAACATTTAAGTATACCTCAGTTCTTGAATCCGCGGATTCGCTGTTGCAGCGACACCGCACGGATTCGCTTGCATTTATCTTATGAGGTGACAAGGTGGGCGAAGTAGTGACAGGACTACATATTGGGGAAGGAGAAGCAGGGCATTCTGCACATCTCGCGCCCTGTTCTACTGCCGAATTCTGACTGAATACTGCAGAACCACCTTCATCGCTGGTAATTTCATCTTGCTTTATCATCCACTGACTACCAAACTGATTACTCCTTCGGCTTTCAGTGCTGGAACTGCATTCATGAGACTCCCCCCACCTCAATCGTCCTTGCGGAAGTCGATCTCCATGAACGCCCAAAAACCCATTAGTCAACGAATTAGAGTACTGAAACGACATGATCCAATTCAAATTTTCAAATTCCCGGCTCGACAATTTACTTGCTCTAATTCTAACCGGCTTTGATCGATCATGTCCTGCAAATCCGTAGGTTCTTAGTCCGTCAGTAAACACAAAATACAAACAGAATAAAAGATGGTGGATATAATTTTCATTTTTTTAATTCTATTATTATGACATCATCTTGCCACATGTCAACTCAAATCCAGATACCAAATCCCAAAGATGACATCATCTTCTATCCACCAATTAGCTGTTTACAAAAATAGCTTTTTTACAAAATTAAAAAAAATATTTTACAAACCCCTAAGTCATACTTTGCAAAACAGGTTTTGATTTTTTAAAACTGCCTCAAAAAACACCAAGTCAAAGGAGTTTGACTTGTGATCGATTACAATATACCTGCCTGAGGCAGGTATAAAAAGGTAATTCTCTCATTATTTAGTCCAACACATTTTTTTTCTCTTAACATGATTTATTTTTCTCTCAAACATTAGTGAAAACTTCAGTAAACGGTACTAATTTCTACACCTATACCATTTAGAAAGACTTTATACAGAGAGAGATTGGCATATTTGTATTGTAACCAACAAATTAATGTGAAAGATCGTGGTTCTAGTGCATAAATTTTGTCATTATCACATGATAAAATCCGTTTTTTCTTTAATCCTTTAAATCTAAGAATTATGTCTCCAAATTAATTAACAAAGATTTTTTTATGTCTCCAAATTAATTAACAAAGATTTTTTTTTGGTAAGTTTTGGTTTTTTTTAATGACCATGGTTTTGAGAGTGTTTTAGGTCTTAAACTTTTGGTCCCACGTTTAAAACTTAAAACTATATTTTTTTATTTAATCACATTTAGAGTTACGATGTCTTCAAGAAATTGACGGTAAGAATGCCTCTTCCTCCAACTCAAGCGTCTTTGCCCTTAAGTGGTTGATTTAGTTTTCAACAGAGAAGTGGATTTCTCATATGAATCAGATTCTACAATTTATGATAATTTAGGAAAACTTCAGTCCTTTGGGTCAGCATTGTTTTCCAGATTTTATGTCAATGATTATGAACACTAAGGAAACGAAAATAGGAAGCTCGTTTTCTTCCATCTCTAATGACGAGTACAATTTAAATTTATACAATGTAATGTTTATAATGGAGTAGCTTAAATTTATAGCTTCAAATCGTGTAATTCATAAAGTTTGAAATTTTTATTCATCTGCAATTTTTACTTAACAGTTGATTGATTTCATTTTTACTTAACAGTAGATTGATTTTGAGAGTGTTTATGTCGATTTCGAATGGAGAAAAATTCTAAGTACTAACTCAATCACATTATTAATAATCAGTTATTTATATATGCCAATTTCAGGGGAAAAAATGTTTTACTATTAACATTGGATGCTTTAATATCGGATTGTTTCCATCGATCCTGTTTTACAAAACAGAACATTATCTGAACATCACAAAGAACTCTTCATCGTGTCAACAAACCCCAGTGCCGAAAGAAAGCTTAGCTCGGGACCATTCTAACTTATTCAATCCTGATTGAAATGCGTTGGTAGCCTATCTACCTGATATAAAACCTTGGGCAAAAACCCTTTGCATAACTAAAACCCTCCATAGAATGAACACACTGGGCGCCCTCAGTGGAAAGAAATCTTTGCACCATTAAACTCGCCTCTACCACAAAAGCATCACTCATGGTTTGAACCATGAACCTCTAGGAAATTAACACAACTCTAAGCCTTCGTAGACCTGATGCATCATTTATGAACTGACGCAACGTGCAGCAAAGTGGCATTGGCATTGGCAACGTGTAGCAAACGGCTGAGCTTATCCAGCATGTACGTTCATGCTGGTTAAGCCAGCTAGCTTGCGTGGTCCCCACATCTCGCATCCTTTCTCCACCGGCTGAATCGAAAAAACAGTTTAACCGGCGCTGCCTCTGGTGTCCTTTTCTCCACAGGCTGGAATCGGAAAAACAGTTTAACTGGCGCTGCCTCTGGTGTCCTTGGTAACGTAGTTGTCGGCTCTTCATAAATATGTATGTACCTGCCCAGCATCGAACGACGTGGAATTTATGGAGTAGATTTGAAATTTGCTGTGGGAAAAACGTGAATGGGTCTTTTACAAAGAAGAAGAAACTACACAGAAAGGGAAACAAGGACCAGGTTCTGCATTATCTGTTGCAAAATCCAGTATGACGAAATGCCTAGAGTTTTATTTCAAGGCTTTGGATTCTGGAAGCCTGGCAATGAAACAACAGCAGTGGTTAACTCAGATTGAAGACACAATGTCCAAAATCGTTGAGTGGTCGTCTGATGAGCTTTATAGTGATCACTCCACAAGTTTTGAGCAAATTCTCAGAGTTCTTTGCGAGACCGTGGGAAGCTCTAAAGCGGAGTGGGCAGGGAAGAGAAGAATGGGCGTTGTGCTTTATAAAATCCATGCAGAGTTCATATTTTACCGGGGTGTTGAATCTCTAACGAATACAGAATTATCTGATCGGGATGGTTACAAGAAATGTTTGAACGCAATGCGTCACTGTTATGGGCCTCTTGAACGCGCTGAAAGCCTTCTGGGTACTACGGCTTCCATGGGTAAGGAATTGGTGAAACAAGTAACAGGCTTGAAAAATGAGGTTTTCAATTACCAAACGCTGTGTGAAGCAATCCAGGCGCGCATTCAAGGAGAAGAGCTGTTGGAGAAGGCAATGTGTGGTGATATGGAGATAATCTGGGAAGCTATAGACTATTTCAAGATTTCTCTTCGTGTAACAGAAGAAAAACATTTGGAGAACGAGGCTATTGCATTGAGCAGGATTGGGAAATCATATTCCTCTGTTCTGAAAATGGAGAAGAAGGCCCATCCCTACCACTTTCAGAGCATCAAGATTGCACTCGCCCTAATGTCTGCACGGATTACAAGTTGTGAATGGTACATATATTCTTTCTGAAGCAGTGAAAAAGCACCAAGAGGGAGTAGTTGGGCAGGAGAGAAGAGAAAACGCAGAAAACCGCAAAGACAGTGCAGAAAGAATGAAAGAAAAGATAAGCGCAGTAGAGTCTGAGGGTAATAAATGTGCAGAGTCATTCCTGAAATATATATATGAGAAATCCCCTCATCCAGACGTGACCAAACAGCTACTGCTTCCATTGGGAAGCCCAGAAAATGTGAAGGCTGCTCTGAAGAAAGCAATAGTAGCGTATCATCCTGACAGTAATCTACAACAAAGTAAAGACTGGCAAGTTCTGTGCAAGGAGATTACCAAGATTTTGAATTCCAAATATGAAAATTTCAAGTGATCAAAGGAACATTCCCTCCAGAGTTTGCAAGTGAGTGGAGTTTTGTATGATCTTGTTCATGGACTGCACCATGCAATAGTTTTTTCTATTTCATTCTGTCGTTTTTTTAGTATTTTACTTTAGGTTAGCTTTGTTTTGGGCTTTCAGGACTTTGTTGTGCATACTATTTTATTAGCTTTAAAAATGATATTTTGACTGGTCAGTTTTGTCATTAAATTGAGGGCTGGTTTTTAATGTTGAGGCTTTGTCCCTCTATTCTAGCAATTTTGAGGGCTGGTTTTTAATGTTGAGACTTTGTCTCTCTATGCTAGCAACTTTGTGAAAGGATGAGAAAAGAAATATTAATATGGGTGTGTTTTAATGGTTTAAACCAAGTATTTAGCTTTATTAAAAAAAATTGATTAAAAATGGGTCTCTCTCCACCATCCATCAGCGAGAAGCCAAACGTTTATGATTAGAAATTTGAACATTTTTAGAAAAATATCACCCAAACGTTTATGATTAGAAATTTAAGATTTAGTAAGATTCGCCAAGTTTTCTACACCTCAAGAAAGTTATGGATCCTTAAAAATTCTTCAGTTCAACATGTGTCAACCAAGAAGAAGATCAAAATATATATACACATATTATAAACCTCTATATGTCACAATGTCATGTAACTATTGATGAGCAACACAATCTAACATATTGAAGAATGTGACAATCCAAAATAACCCTAAGGAACACCATAGTGTGACATAACCATTAAAGATATTGTGACATAATTCTTCATTAATGTTGCGTTGTGACATAACCATTCATGAATGCCACAATGTAACATAACCCTTGGTGAACGTCACAACACAACATAGTTTGCTTAAATATTATTTACACATCATGCTGAT
>LPNX010775604.1:53532-71555 GCA_001517045.1 Pseudotsuga menziesii
AAAAAAATTCGAGAAAAATATTACTCTTTTTTTATTTTTGGCAAAATCTTGATTCTTATTGATACTTATATATTTTCTATTTTTGAGATCAACGTATGTCTTTTTTGGGATTGTTTATGTTGTTGATACTTCAATTTTTAATTGGTAAACTATATGGATTGCACTTTGGATGCTATTTGCTTATTAAGGTCTGGCGAACACAGCCCCAAAGGTTAGCTTAATTGGTAAGACGTGCGCACACTCTCTTGGTTCAGGGAGAGGTCACCAGTTCGAGCCTTGAGTTCTTTGGAGTTAGGCCTTACGGTTTACCACCATATGAAAAAAAAGGGTCTCGCGAACACATTTTCATTATACGTAAGAGTGAAGTATTGATCACATAACAGAGTATTATATGGGATGAATGTAATTGATAGGTTTATTTTGATATAATATATTTTAATAAAAATATAGATGGGCTGCGCTACTTAGCCCGAAACGTCGAGAAGATTTATTTTTTACACAGGACTCCACCAGCCAATATGAACACCTGTGAAAGCACCAATGATATAAAAATATAGATGTTTTGGTTCTAAAAAAGATAAAATTAAACATAATTTTTCAAAAAAAAATTATATTAAAAAATAAAAATAATAATATTTTTAATCAATTTTTTTTTAATAAAGCTAAATACTTGGTTTAAACCATTAAAACACACCCATATTAATATTTCTTTTCTCATCCTTTCACAAAGTTGCTAGAATAGAGGGACAAAGCCTCAACATTAAAAACCAGCTCTCAAAGTTGCTAGAATAGAGGGACAAAGCCACAACATTAAAAACCAGCCTTCAATTTAATGACAAAACTGACCAGTCAAAATATCATTTTTAAAGCTAATAAAATAGTATGCACAACAAAGTCCTAACAGCCCAAAACAAAGCTAACCTAAAGTAAAATACTAAAAAAACGACGGAATGAAATAGAAAAAACTATTGCATGGTGCAGTCCATGAACAAGATCATACAAAACGCCACTCACTTCCAAACTCTTGAGGGAATGTTCCTTTGATCACTTGAAATTTTCATATTTGGAATTCAAAATCTTGGTAATCTCCTAGCACAGAACTTGCCAGTCTTTACTTTGTTGTAGATTACTGTCAGGATGATACGCTACTATTGCTTTCTTCAGAGCAGCCTTCACATTTTCTGGGCTTCCCAATGGAAGCAGTAGCTGTTTGGTCACGTCTGGATGAGGGCATTTCTCATATATATATTTCAGGAATGACTCTGCACATTTATTACCCTCAGACTCTACTGCTCTTATCTTTTCTTTCATTCTTTCTGCACTGTCTTTGCGGTTTTCTGCGTTTTCTCTTCTCTCCTGCTCAACTACTCCCTCTTGGTGCTTTTTCACTGCTTCAGAAGAATATATGTACCATTCACAACTTGTAATCCGTGCAGACATTAGGGCGAGTGCAATCTTGATGCTCTGAAAGTGGTAGGGATAGGCCTTCTTCTCCATTTTCAGAACAGAGGAATATGATTTCCCAATCCTGCTCAATGCAATAGCCTCGTTCTCCAAATGTTTTTCTTCTGTTACACGAAGAGAAATCTTGAAATAGTCTATAGCTTCCCAGATTATCTCCATATCGCCACACATTGCCTTCTCCAACAGCTCTTCTCCTTGAATGCGCGCCTGGATTGCTTCACACAGCGTTTGGTAATTGAAAACCTCATTTTTCAAACCTGTTACTTGTTTCACCAATTCCTTACCCATGGAAGCCGTAGTACCCAGAAGGCTTTCAGCGCGTTCAAGAGGCCCATAACAGTCACGCATTGCGTTCAAACGTTTCTTGTAACCATCCCGGTTAGATAATTCTGTATTCGTCAGAGATTCAACGCCCCGGTGAAATATGAACTCTGCATGGATTTTATAAAGCACAACGCCCATTCTTCTCTTCCCTGCCCACTCCGCTTTAGAGCTTCCCACGGTCTCGCAAAGAACTCTGAGAATTTGCTCAAAACTTGTGGAGTGATCACTATAAAGCTGATCAGACGACCACTCAACGATTTTGGACATTGTGTCTTCAATCTGAGTTAACCACTGCTGTTGTTTCATTGCCAGGCTTCCATAATCCAAAGCCTTGAAATAAAACTCTAGGCATTTCGTCATACTGGATTTTGCAACAGATAATGCAGAACCTGGTCCTTGTTTCCCTTTCTGTGCAGTTTCTTCTTCTTTGTAAAAGACCCATTCGCGTTTTGCCCACAGCAAATTTCAAATCTACTCCATAAATTCCGCGTCGTTGGATGCTCGGCAGGTACATATTTATGAAGAGCCGGCAACTACGTTACCAAGGACACCAGAGGCAGCGCCGGTTAAACTGTTTTTCCGATTCTAGCCGGTGGAGAAAAGGACACCAGAGGCAGCGCTGGTTAAACCGTTTTTCCGATTCCCCCGGTGGAGAAAGGAGGCGAGATGTGGGGACCACGCGAGCTAGCTGGCTTAACCAGCATGAACGTACATGCTGGATAAGCTCAGCCGTAGCAAACTTAGGCATACCTGTTCCCTGGTTGTTATTGATACTGGTGGTGGTGAATTTACTGGTGGTGGCGAATTCGTGGAGTTTTACTCTGCTGGAGAATCGCAATCATCATCACGGCAAGACTCTTCAAGCTGTGAACCCTATTCTTAATCTCTATCTTTCCGCACCTGGTTTCTTGATCCTATTCAAGAATAAAACTGGAAGGTCCAATGGATAATCTCACAAAAGCTAAAGAGTATCTGAACAGTGGAACAGAACTGCATATACAACAATAGAACGACTTATACAGCAATAGAACGGCAGACTTATATAGCAATATAACGTATTATACAGCATATACAATGCTGGATTCGGTGGATTTTATCTGAACACTGGATTAGAACTGCATATACAGCAACGACGCCTGGTAATCTGGTAAATCTGCCCGTCTCAAATTCTGCAAATATATTGATTATTACTTTTGTGGACGTTTTCATTGTATGTTATCCATAATACCATTTGAACCATGTGCATTCCTGGGGCCTCGTTGAGGAGACAATGCACTCACGTGAATGTTCTCGTCCTCAATGCAGAGACTGGATCGTCTAAATTTTCACACCATAGTTTTGTAGTCAGCAAAACTTCCTCCCGTGCCACTAAATCCTTCAGAAAGGCCTCCTTTAGAGCACACTTTGACCTACAGAGACGGGCTGTGTCAAACTGCCTGTAACCCACCTGCCAGTAGAAATAATTTAATTCTACTCACTAAATTAGTTTCACAACTGCGGAATGTTATTATTTCTTTCCGTCTTTTTAATATAAAAATCGTAGATTAGAAAGCAACTCGAAGCTAACCCAGTAATTTCATGAGTCCAGGTTTTGAATCTCCCTGTATCTTTTAACATTTAGGTTGCCCGCGTGAATTTACATTGACATCATTGTAACCCGTTGAAACATGGCAAAAGCTCACTAGTCTGAGTAATATCTATTTTTTCTGCAGTTTGGAGGTGTTTTTTTCCTTCGAGTCGCAATCATACTCTTACCCTCGAGCCTCATTGTCTTGACTCTGCCAAGACTTATTAATCCAAGTAATACTCGCCAAATACAACTCAGTGGAAATTAATTGGACTAACTATTATATTCTCTGAGCAGTATCATTTTTGACTTAAAATTACAGTTATTTTGGCTGAGTTTTTGCCAATTCCGAGTCATACCCTTACTTTCTGGTCTGGCCGAGTTCTTCACAGAGCCCAATCATGTGGTTATGGCTGATTCCCCTGCCAAAAAAGCATTGTAAAATGGTTTGCCACTTTATGTTGCTTAAAACAACTTCGATCACTCAACAGGTGCATGATTTTCCCTCCATGATTCGTTTTCCAACCCACATTGTTTTGTTATGCTCAGTGACTTGAACAATTCTCTATATTTATTGCAGCCATTCTCAATATCTATTGCAGCCAAGAATTCTACGCTTCACATTTGATCCTATGTGCTTGAAAACAGTGGGCTTACACTTTATGTTTGAGTAGTTAGCGAAGATGTCTTTTCTAGGATCACTAAACCAAGGTTAAAGTTACGGAGAATACATTCTGCAACATTGCTGTCAAATGGTCCAATTAATGCTTTAGGCACACCAAAGTTTACCAGAATGCGTACTATCAGCTTCGTTGTTATGGATAACACTTTAGGTGTTTTATATGGGGTAGTGTTGGCTTTTTCTTGGTTTAGTGCTGAATTGTGTCATATCAATTATAATTGGATATTGGTTTTTATAGGGTTATTTGGAGACATGAAAATTAGATAGATTATTAATACATTTTTAAAGTTTTTTTTTATTTAATTGTTTTCTTTAATAAAATATGTTTAATAGAATCTTAATTTGTTTTTATTTGAATTGTATCTAAATTGTATATTTGTCTAGTGATATCTGAATTTTAATAATAATAGTAATAAAATACAATGATAACATTAAAAAATAGACAAAATGCAAATAGATGGAGTGCATTATGATCTAATTTTTTTGTGTTTTTCTATAATATTTTTTTATAAATGAGAAGAGAAACAATTTATATTTTGAAGTTGCTAATTTTTTTGATAAGGATTTGAGTAATGTGTACTACACAAACCAAAAGTTTCAAAATCAACTTGCATCAATACAAGCAACCAAAACCTCTTTTGTGCACAAGCCAACTGGAATTGTTCAGTCATGGATACAATGACTCACTGGTAAATTTTGAGTTTTTTACATAAAATCATGTATTCTAAAGCTATGCAAGCTAGATGATTTATGATACTTGAATTTCAGACCAAACTAAAGCAGTCCCAAAAACCATTGTAGTATTTCAACTAGCTTATGCACCAGAAAAGTAATTTATATGAGCTCTCTCGCAATTCTTTTTAGCAAGTAGAAAGCTCCCTTGCATATATATAATCTTATAGATAACTTATGGCATTAAATAAGAGAATGTCTCTGCAATGAGAATAGAAACCATTTTTCAAAATCAATTGAATCTGCCTTAAAGTTTCAGGAAAGGCATTGAAGAACTTTTTCCAGGGGAAAATATCAGTAGGCTTGCTATTTCATTGAAATCAAAGCGAACATTTTTACATCATCAGCATGTGTTGTGCTCATGGAGGGTGTGATACATCAACAAAACTAACTACAGTATCTGCTTCAGCTAGGCTCATGAAGGAGGGACATCAATCCATACTGTTGTCTACAGTTCATGTTCAAGTGCCATAAAAACTTCATAGAGAGGAACAAGCAAGGGGAGAAAAACTACATCGTCTTCATACCCTTCATTACATAGAGAGTTCATACTATAACTGGATAGCTAATCCAAAGAAGCAAAAACATGAGTAGTACAAAAAAATATGTGACTCATCAGATACCTTCATCCAAAGAATGTCAAAAAGACTGCAGCACAAAAAGGTCAAGTGCTGAGGGCTAGAAAAGATAGAAAGTGCCCTAATCAATACATTCACCATTGGTGAATTCAGTAAACTAACGCTGGCCGTGGGCCATTTAATGCTTTTTTGGATAAGCTGTCAGCCATTGTATTGTGCTCTCTCTATATATGAATGGCAGAGAGTTGGATGAAGTCAGTTTCTAACTCTCTAATACAATGACACCACCCATCAAGTGTAAGTAATGTAAGAGCTGATCTTTGATTGAACCAGTTGATGATAACAGCAGAATCCCCATGACTATGTAAAGAAGGAAGGCCCATGTATTTTGCACAGTGAAGGAGTGTCCACAAGGCCAACAACTCTGATCTGGTATTTGTACTCATGCCTACTCCCATCTTGAAGCAATAATAGTGATCTTTACTGAGCATTAGCTATACACCTACACCTCCCATATGATTAGTTGATGCCCCATCAAAGAAGCCTGCTGGAAAAGTCAAAGAAGGTGCCAGTCCAATAGTTCTCCTAGTTATTTTCAGCTGCATATTGACCAGATAGAGCTGTAGATGATTCTTAATGGAGAGGATAGTAAAATATATATCAGGCTTCAAGTCCTCAAAAATACATTTGTTCTTGGTTATCAAGATTTACCAAGCAAGAAGAAGAGGAAGATACTTCAGAGTATTTCCTAAGCTGATCCGGGAAGAAACATTAAGACGAAAATTTGATTCCCTCAAGAAATATGGAATGTCAAGGGAAGATCTGATGAGAGCAATAAATTTCCTGGTAAAGCTGCAACCATGAAATAGGTGGTCAATAGACTCTAAAGCTGATTTACATAGACAGCACCAGAATGGGCCAATCCAACCTTTTTTTATCAAGTTGTCACATGTATTGATTCTATTCAACATATTGAGCCAAAAGAAACAGATGATCTTAAGTGGAATGTGAAATTTCCATATCTTGATCAAGAAATCGTCAGGTCTATTAGTAACAAGGGTATTGGCAATAAGATCATACATGAGATTGGACTTTACCATACCTAAAGAATTATTATACATCCATACCAGTGTATCTGGTTGATTGTTGATACGTATCCCACCATGCTGCAAACCTTTGATATAGTTGGACCAGGCTTCCTTCCATAGTCCACCTAGCTCTAGCTTGTCTGCAGAGATCCAATAATTAGTCGAGGATGTGGCAATGCCTCTGTTGAGTGCATCAGAGAGGGTAAGAATACCATAATATTCCAAATACAATCTAAGGTCTTCTAGTAGAATATATTCAGAGGAAACACCAGCTATGGGATCAATGCCTACTTTGATATTCTTGCCATTGCCGATCTTCCACCCAAGATATCTAGTAATCCATGACATAGCACATATGAAGCCATTCCACATATAAGAGGTACCCTGGAATTTGAAGTTTTGTCTGAGCTAAATATCAACAGGTAAGTTCTTAAGGTATTTGTGCTTGATGATTTGAGACCACAACCCTACACCGTTAAGAACAAGCCAGAAAATTTTGTTTCGTAGGGCCAAACTGAACCACTCTAGATTCTTAATGTTCCATCCCCCGAGAGTATAGGGCCTGGAGATGGAGAACCAGTCTACCAAATGATACTTTTGTTTACCTTGCGAGCAGCCCCATAAAAAATTAAAGATGTATCTCGTGATGTAAGTTAGAATAGTGCTGGGCATACGTGCTAGTGTGAGCCAATACACAGCAAGACTCATCAAGACATATTTGACAAGTACCAATCTACCACCCAGAGAGAGTAGCTTGTAGGTCCAATTGTTCAATTTTTTTTCGAACTTTAGTAAAAACCATCTCCAGTCCTTTATGCCATATCCCAGATGCTTGAGGTAGTAGCCTAGGTACTTAAAACCAACAGTAATAGGTTCCATCTTGTAAGGCATGAGATTAAAAATTTGTTGTCTAACCGGTTCCCCAATGTTATTGAAAAGAAAGGAAGACTTATCTGCATTGATCTCCATTCCTATTGCACAACAAAATGTGTCTAGAATAATTCTGTAGTGCTGCCACTCAACCAATGTGCTAGAACCAAAAAGGACTGCATCATCTACAAAGAGCAGATGAGTAAGGTAAAGACTGGGAGAAATTTTGATGCCTGATATATCTCCTATGCTTTGAGCCTGAATAATCAATAGACTTAAATCTTCAATGATCAATATAAATAGGAGTGGAGATAGAGGGAATCCCTGTCTGATGCCTCTAGACGCATGAAAGAAATTGGATGGGGTCCCATTGATCAGTACAGCAAAATTTGCTAACTCAACACAGTCCATGATCCAATTGACAAAGCTTCCAGGAATACCAATATGAAGAAGGACCAACCTTAAGAAAGACCAGTTAACTCTGTCAAAATCCTTTACCAGATCAAGTTTCAGAACCATCACATTTTGATTTTTAGTTTTGATAGTGTGGAGAGCTTCTTGGACAATACCAACCAGTTCAATGATCTGCCTTTCATGCAGGAAGCCAAACTGATGCTTGGATATAGTCTTGTCTAGTACTACATTAAGTCTGACAGCAGCCAGTTTAGAAATAGTCTTATAAATCAGATTACATAAGGATATGGGCCTATACTTTGCAAGGGTAGTGGGTTTATCACACTTAGGTATGAGTGTAAGAAAAGTGGCATTGAGAGCACCAATGACCCTACCTTCTAGCCTAGAGTGTTCGATGACATTCAGAATATCCTGCCCCAATAGGTCAAGAAAATGAAGGTAGAACTCCTCCGACCACCAATCAGGCCCGGGGATTTTATCTTTTTTAAACCCCTTGAGAACATATTCTACTTCTTTAAGTGTAAAAGCTGACAAGAAGAGGTCCTGATCCTCTTCCTAAAAAAAGGTTGGGAAAAGGCTGATGACTTTGAGTTGTGCCTTAGTATTAGTTTTACCATCACCAGAGAAGAGCTCAGAGAAGTGTTGTACACCCAAAGACTTTAACTTTGCATCATCCTCAATAGTTTTTCCCAAACTGATTCTGCAGTGACTAGATAGCTTTTGAGTTCCTCCTAGCAGAAGCAAAGGAGTGAAAAAATTTGGTGTTGGCATCACCTTCCTGGATCCAATCAACTCTGCTTTTGAGCTTCCAAGTGAGGATCTGATGTGAAAGAAAGGATTCCTTCCTGCTTTTCAAGAGAGCAAGGGAGGAAGAAGCCTCCTCAGAGAGAATACTAGAGTGATGGGAAGCAAAGAGAGGGAGTATAGCTCAACCTCAGATATCTCCTTCATTCTCAGAGTGTTTTTTAGTTTTTCCCAAGTCTTTACATCATTTTTGAGTCTCTGTAGCTTAAAGCTGAATTCAAACATGGGACAAGCAGAGGGCGCAGGTGCCATCCATGAGAAGGATACAAGGTCAGCAAAATCATCATCAAGGAGCGAGGCACGATAGAACTTAATAGGGTACAGATGAAATTTCAGGCTGAAGTTCCACTCAAGACAAATAGGGTAATGGTCATAGATTTCAGAGGGATGGATCCAAGAGTGATAGCATCCCAAGGTCGGGATCAAATGTAAAGAGGCAAGGAATCTGTCCAGTCTTTTGTTAACACCCTCAGGTCCTACTCTGCCATTTCTCTAGGTAGGCCCAATCTTGGTGGGAGCTAGATCTACCATATGCATAGAGTCTAGTAGCTGTGCAAAGTATAGAGAGTGATGATCCATTCAAGCACAATCACCCCAAATATCAAGATCAAAGATAGTGAAGTTTAGATCACTAGCCAAGATGAGATAATGATAGTTGAAGATACCACCTGCTACAACAGAGTCCCAATAGGATGTTTTGTTGGCATAAGGTCCATAGCAATTGATAATGGAGATAACAGAGTCAAGGCCTTTAAAACAAGCAGTAAGAAGAATACCTACAAAGGAATGATAGGCTTCACATCGAATCAGGTGAGGGTTCCAAGCCGATAGGATACCCCCAAAAAGACCAAGTGCATCAATTGCACAGAATTCCCATCCCAGCTTCATGTAACCAAACAAATGGAGGGCAGTAATATGATCACACATTGTTTCCTATAGAAGGATAATGTCAGGGTTAAGTGATGTAAACAATTCTTTGAGTGCTTTTTGTTTGGTAAGTCCCCCAAACCCATGAATGTTCATGGAGACAATCTTCATGGGTCGGACTGAGAGACAGGAGATATAGCTCTAAGTGCCTGTGAAGAGGAGTTTGATCTAGTAGCTGCTTTGATGCGAGCCGAGAGTGGGGTATAGTGACCAGTAGGAGCTTGAGAGGAGACCTTACTTCCTTTCTTAGCCTTTCTGATGGTCACATTCTTGAATCTAATCGAGTCTAAGGGCAAGATGGAGGGTGAGATCGGGGTTTTGTCCGTGACTTGATATCTAGAGCTTTGAGGAGTGTAGGATTATCAAAGGAGAGAGTGGTTAAGGGGCATCCAGGCAAAGCCATAGTAGCAGGGGATGAGGAATGGGTAAGAGGGGGGAAGTTTTCCAGGTTAAAGGGGGGCGGGAGAGTGATTACAGGAGTCGGAGGGGGGCATTGAAGAACTTTGCAAAGTCTATGGACTAAACCAATCTTCACTCCTAACAAACATCAGTGAAAAGCATAGAACCTAAATTCATTCAAGGAAAAGGCTCGTAGATTTGTCATTTATTTACTCAAATGTACTTGAATTTTTTGTCTGCTTTTGCATTTTTGTTTTATAATTTAATTCTTGTTCAATATGGATTTGGCTGTGTGAGTGATTTATAGTTTATAAATTAAATTTAGTTTCTTAAAGTTTCATTTAATTATGTGATTGAATTTTATAATTTTTCAGAAAAAAAAGTATATTAAATTATGATTATGCTTAAGTATAAGTGTTAGTGGATTTGATTTTAGCTTCTTGAAATTGAGTTAGGGCTATTTTTTTTGGATAAAAGTATGGAAACATCGTTTATGTCTTAATTTTAGTTTCTTAAACTTTTCTTTACTTATGTGATTGAATTTTATAAATATTTTGGAAAAAAGTAGATACATGGAAATATTTAACCTTTTATTTTATTAGTTTTTAAAAAGAAATATTTTTATATGTTAATTTTTAAATTACATGAAAACCTTTACATATTTATATAGATTTTTTGTTATCTTTTTAGAAAAAGATATAGAGATGTGGTTTATAACTTTTAGTTTATTAAAATTTACTTTATTTATGTGATTTAATTTTATAATTATTTTGAAAAAAGTAGATTAAATTATGATCATGCTTAAGTAGTTTTCTTATTAGATTGATGGAGACATAACAGAGTAGTACTTGACAATACTACTCAAACTCAGAATTTGATGGGTTAGAAATGTTATCTTACGTCAGGAGTAAGGGGTGTGTGGATTCATGAAGCCCCCCTTACACATCCCAAGTTGGATGGTAGAATGACAATGGACATTTTCTTGACCCTATCTAACGAGGGACCCGCCATCAATTCTAGGAATCATTATATGCCTAGCCTTACATTGTAGCACTAGCATTTAAACTGTTGATTATAATTATATCTAAATCTTCCAAAACATTTTGTCAACAAATTAGTTCTCCTTCATATTTGTTTATATTAGTTATATTTTCTACCACCAAGTTGTTTTGGCATGTGGAAAGTTTCTTTTACTTATATGATGGAACTTTATAATTATTTTGGAAAAAGTAGATTAAATTATAATCATGCTTACTTATTTATCTATTTCTTATATCTTTTATGTTATGTCATTTTATTTTAGTTTAATATTTAATTCATACTTCTTTTTGGTTTAATTAATTTGTTATTATGTCATATTAAATTATAATTATGCTTACTTATTAATCTATTTCTTATATCTTTTATGTTATATCATTTTATTTTAGTTTTATATTTACTTCATACTTTTTTTCAAATGTAAGTTTAATTCATTTATGTTATTATGTCATATTAACATTTGATTTAACGTAAAATATTTGAATTGTTCTTCACCCTACAATAAGATGTTATATTATTCTAAACTACTCTCATATACGTTAAATATGAAAATAGTTTACAATACTATAACATAGAAGTATAAAATTTAAAACAATTATTTGCTATTTTAAAACTTAAATGAACTTATTACATGTCCACCTTTTAGATATATACATTTAATTTCATTATTGTTACCACAAAATCTAGCTATAAATGGAGATTTTACTTGTTCCAATCCCATATGTTAAATATGAGCGTAACTTAAAGTAGTATAAGAGAGAAGTTAAAAATTTGCATTCTATTTGACTATGCACAATTCTTTTATATTACCTTTTGCATTATGAAAATGAACTTATCATGTTGTTTATCTTCTTGTGATATTATTACAGATACACATGTCAACTAAATTAGCAATGGCCAAACCAGAGACACGACATACAGTTTGGATTTGACATCTTGTGGATACTCTCCACCTACATAGAAGACAATTTCAAATTCATGTTATCCATCCTAGAACAACTAATCTTTCCATGCTAGAATTGAAACAAGAACTTGCAAGCAAATTTAGTGTCTCAAATACACAAACAATATTCATTTCAAAAGGTCCATTCTCCAAAAGAATTCGACATCATATACAATAGCACTAGAACATGAACCAAAACATCGATTAGCTAAAAATGGTCTGAAAGCTAATGTTGACTTGAGCCTATCCATGAGAGTAAAAATAGAGCAAAAAAAATTCGCAATATTAAAACCCCAAAAGCAAAATAGAAGTTCTATGTTGAAACTACTTCTAGCATCTATTAGACATAGATTCTTATCAATAAATCTTGTTATCTACATTATAGATAGATTTACATTCCTACTTTTATACAAGTAGATTTACATTCCTACTTTTATACAAGTATATGTACTCTATGTACATGATTTTGTTATATTGAATATTCAATGTTTTCAACAAATAACCAATGTTACCATACATCTAAAATTATAATTTCTCAATTACTGTCATAGATACTTTTCCATCAAATTACTTATCTACATTGTAAGTACATTTACATTCCAACTTGTATAGAAATATATCTATTCTTTACAGGCATTATAAATAGATTTACATTCATACTTGTATACATGTATATGTACGCTATGTACATGATTTTGTTATATTGAATATTCAATGTTTTCAACAAATAACCATTGTTACCTTACATCTCAAATTTTTATTTCTCAAGCAATGTAATAAATATTATTCCATCAAATTACTTATCTACATTGTAAGTACATTTACATTCCAACTTGTATAGAAATATATCTATTCTCTAACCTTATTTTAACATATTAAATGTTCAACATCTTCAACGAATAACCAATGTTCAATGCAAGATATTACATTTTATTTAAGTTTAATTTTATTTGTTATTAAATGCTTTACAATGCCTATGCTCTTCACATTAGAATGCATACTCTAATACTCAAACATTTCATTTCTTATTATATGACATTCTTAATTAAAATATGAAAACACATTCACATAAATCTTTATTTGTCAAACAACTTTTTGATTCTCTAAGGATCGTTTTCCATAAACAACCAATTTCAAGTTATGGCGCCAATGATAACATCAAATTGTATTACAAAGATCCAGAATGGAGAGGTTGTTCAAAATCCTATTCTACAAATATTGGACTTCAATCTAACTTCAAAAGATCGTCACTCTGTACAATTGTCTGGTGCATCAAGTACAATACAAATCTTGTTTGGGTCAACACTCAACTCATTATTCATATCATCTCAAGTTGAGATTGGATCTTTGGTTGAAATCAACAAGTTCAATTACAAATCTATCCAAAATACAAGGTATGATTTGAACCTATTATTGGTTGGCCCTATTTGTACACATATTTCCATTTGACATTATTTGGCCCTACTTGTACACATATTTCCATTTTACATTATCCACTTTTTTCATAATAAACTTAGTGCTAACTATAAATTTATGGTATTTGTCGCAGGATTCTTATAGTCCATGAAGTACAAGTGAAGGCTTTGACATCAACCATTATTGGTAATCCAATATCAAAAAAAGATGTAAGTACTCCATCAAAGCACACACTGGAAATAACTCCTATTAAAGCATTGCACCCATACATGCGAGAATGGACATTAAAAGTTAGGGTACTCTCAAAAACTGAGCTTTGTAACTTCAACAATTCTAGGGGACCGGGACATGTTTTTAGCTTTGATGTTATTGACATTGAAAATAGTCAAATCCGCATCACATGCTTCAACATCCAAGCAATCAAATTCCACCCTTGCATAGACACTGGAAAAATTTACATAATTTCAAAAAGATCCATTAAGCCTGCAAAGAAAGAATTCAATCCCTTAAAAAATGATTGGGAAATAAGTATAGGAAATACCTCAACCATTGAACCTTTCTTAGAGAGATGAACCATCTATACCACAACATAATTTCGCATTCACTCTTATTAAAGAAATACTAACTTTAATCCACAATTGCGTAGTAGATATCATTGGAGTAGCTACATCCATAAGTCCATTATGAACTATCATGAGGAAAAATCGAACTGATATGCATAAGAGAAATCTTCAACTAAGGGACATGCCATCTTACACTATAGAAGTTACATTATGGGGTGTCATGTGCAAAAAACATAATCTAGAACACCATAGCATAACAAATAGTTTTCCAATCATTGCTATTAAGGATGGAAAAGTAACAGACTTCAATAAAAATATCAATAACTACAACATTCTCATCCCAAATTTTCATCAATCCTGACATCAAAGAAAATGAAGATCTACGAACTTGGTTCGAAAGCCCACAAACAAGCATTCAAATGCCATTCATTGTCTACTCATGGTGCTGCAGGAGGACATCATTCCATACCGAAGAAATTGTTTGCCATTAAAAATGAAGATATAGGTACATGTTCAAAACCCGCATATATTTTAGTAAAAGAAACTATTGTTTATATTGATACAGACAATTGTTGGTATGCTGCATGTCAACTATATTTTAAGGACCGATAGTGCAACAAAAAACTAACACCTATTGAAGATGGTATTTGGCATTGCGAGAGGTGCAACCAGCAAGTGTATGAACGTGAATACAGGTACATTTTCCAGTTCACCATTGAAGAAGATATAGATAAAGTTAAAGTAATTGCATTCCAGGATGGTGCAGAACAAATTATTGGTGTACCTGCTTTACAACTCTATGAATATGGCTATCAAGGAAAGACTAAACAGACCACAAACATTTTTGAAAAAATATTCTTCAATAATTATCTATTCAAACTAGCAGTACATGAAGAAGAATTTGCCAATGAGAAACAAATAAAAAACATTGTAATTGCATGTGACAAAATGGATTGCATAAAAATTCCAGAATAACACATGCAAATCCCTAAAATAGTGTCTAGATAATTAAGCATTGTCTTACTGTAACAATTCTAAAAAAAGAATTATTCCTTGCTCACTATGTTTACTATAATAAAGTCTTTTTTCCATTCCCATTTTCTGTTATATCATGTTACAATATTCAATTTTTGCTTTGTTTAATTCATATGCAATACAAACTAAGATAAAAAATTGCTAACAAACCATTCACATTTTTCCTCGCAGGTAACTTCAAATAGCATAACAAAATTCTTGTCGAATAATTTTCATCCTTAGGATCTTGCCCGCATACTTCAAACAATACCAACATACACCACATCTGAAAGAATGTTAGCCTCAAACTCATTACCTACTACATTTCAACAACACATTCGAATAGGTCTAGCAAACATACCATCTACAAAGTGTGAGCAACACACAATCCATGCCACAGAAATTAACAAGAGGAGAAGAGATAGATGGGCTGAATCTAAGGTCCAACAAAATGAGAAACATAGAAAAAAATATGCTAAATAGAAGGGAAAAAGGACAAACGAAAGGTAATCTTGAACATCCTAGCCACACACATGCTACCCAATCTTTTCGAACACGGATTGATGCCTTGTCTATCATCCACACATGTACTACTTGTATGGAATCATATCCTAGTATCTCCACTCATCCATCTCTTAATGGACCAATTTGTAATCGATGCCACAGAGAAACCAATGGCCATCATTTTTCCAAATGGAATAGTATGGAGCCTGGCACCCAACCTATCATACTCTCCATACTTACTCAAGTTGAAGAAATTCTCATTGCTCATATCATCCCAATTCTACAAGTCAGACACACCCGAGGTGGTCAATGCAAGTATAGTGGTCACACAATTAGTTCCCCAACAAATTGTTCAAATTTCAAACTGCCTACCAAGAAAACTTTCAGAAATTGATATCTTGATAGTGAAGAGGCACGGAAAAAAAGGTGAATGTTATGATTGTTATGTTACAAAATCACATGTTGTCAACGCATTGCTATATAAAATACAAAATCATAAATACTATAGTGATGTCGAACTTGACCATGCTTCAATTTTATCACTTCTAGAGGCATGCACTGATGTATCCTCCCAACTACATTTTGTATCTACAGAAATTGATATATCTCCTCTTATGGATTCATCTATTCCTAATCTAGAAAACCACATTTCTATGCATCCATCACAAGTAACATCTACATTTGCCTTCAGATTTCCCAATACACATCGAGAGATGGAAAAAATCAAAGATTTCATTCAAACTACGTCCACGAATCCGCCTACTACAATTGATTGGCCAGATATTGGGTCAACACCAATTAATGAGTACAACAAAGAGGGTCTATTCGATTTAGCATTTCCAACTCTTTTCCCAAACGGAGATGCAATACCTCACCAAGAACGTATCAAGAACATTTCACTTGATACCTATGCAGTTCATTTAATGAGATACCATGACAATCGATTTGGTAGTAATCCTCGATTTAGATACTACTTATACAATTTGATTATGCTCCACAAGAGTCAAACAACATCTAATTTCTTTATCAAGCAAAGTCAAGAACATAAGGGAAATCAGAAAGCTATTATACTTCCAAAGCAGAAGGGAAATACATAGCAAAATATGCTTCCAAAGCAGAAGGGAAATCAGAAAGCTATCATCATATGCTCACTAGAATTGAAACTGCAACATGTCCAGAGGATCCGGCATCATATGCCTATCGACGTTTACTCTCAGAAGCAATAGTTGATTGAGACATTAGTGCTCAAGAAACTTGCCATATGTTGCAAAAATTACCACTTGTTACATGCAGTAGAACTTTCATCAAGCTAAACGTTGGTCGTCAAATATTTCGTCGTGTATTTACCAACTCAATTGACTACTTATCTGGGTCCAGCTTCATAGATGCCTACTTACAACAACCTTTTCCTCTGGAACATTTCTCCTTGATCAACCTTGCTCAGTAATGGTCATACAATAAAGCACACAAGAATTAAAAAGAACTGTCACTGCAATTGTCCATGTATGGCCACGGTTCCCTTCAATTCCATCTGACGATTATGACTCATATGTTGACTTCTGTTGGAGTGAATTACTTTTATATAAGCCCTTTCATTCATTTAACGAAAATATAGGACTGACAAAGACAACCATTATCCAAAATTGGGAAGCAATACGCAATACCTATAATGCATGGCATGTTGATCGCATTCCTCCACCCACTTGCGATGAAACCGTACATCTGAAGATAAAGATAGAAATATCTACCCTAACAATTAAATCAACGAATGGCAAACACTATCAAGATCAATGCCTAGAGGTGGCATTCATATAAATGATATTGACATGCGGGTGAGTGCACAAAGATGAGAGTCACTTTTGGCGCATTAGATGCAATAGAAAACTGAAAAAACAGACATCCATCAACTTGCATGGATATTTTGAGACACTTACACAATGAATCTTGCGATGAGTAAAACACAAGAAATGTAGGAAATTGAATGACCTTTCCAAATATATAATTTTTTTCTATTGAAAATGCTGCTAACTATCTGAAGTTAGATATTTTTTAACGGGCACTTTTTATTTTTTGGACAAATTATAAGGTATATGTTTTTGTGGGTGCAGCGTCTGAGTGACTAAATGATGGAATAAACTTACGAAAATCAGTATACATATAGAGAACATATAGTACTAGTGCATGACTATTTTTCCAATAATAAATATAATATTTTTAATTTTTTATTTATTATCTAAGAGATCAAACCTCGAAAACGGTATGTCAATTGTGGGTGCAGCGTTTGAATGTCTTAATGCAATTATTTGGAAATGAGTTTTTTATAGCATGTAGAGCTCGGTGTTCTTTAGTGCACCATACATTTTTTTTTAAATGGTTGAGAAACGAAAGAGATATGGACGAAACACTAACAGTGTGTTTTTTGAGTTGAGGAGTGATGATAGAAGATAAATAAGAAAAAAATAGAAAAAATAATGTATTCTTGTTAAAATTTACATATTTGGAATCTGCAAAAAAAAACCATATATGTTTCTAAAATCTCATAAAAAATGGAGGTGTGCAGCATAATAAGACGAACGGCTAAACACTAGCATATTGAAAATTTGGATATAATGTTGAATTAGCCATGGTTTATCATACTCCAAGGCATAGGCATGTTGAACCCGAAGCAAAGTACAAAGCAAACACATAGGCATAAG
>LPNX010775604.1:76673-125641 GCA_001517045.1 Pseudotsuga menziesii
TCACTCTCTTTCCCCCTTTCTCCACTTACCTCCAATCTCTTAACACCCCCATTTATCTCTACCTCTATTATCCTTAATACTCCCTCTCCATGTCTACCTCTAACCCCTTACCAACTCCCTCCCCCAACCAATCCAACAACTTCTAACACCCATCCCCTACTACATCCCCTCTACTACACCTAGACAAACCCACATTAATCTAACCCCCCCCCCCCTACTACACCCCCTGTACAACCCCTAGACCCCCCCACATTAATCTAACCCCCCCGACTCCTAAACCCCTAACACCCCTCTTACTCTCTCTCTTTCACACACACATCCACAGGTCTCCCCTTACGACTAACAACCCCATCCCTTATATCACTCCCCAACCAATCGAACTACCTCTAACCCCTAGCCCCCTACTACATCTCCTGTACAACACCTAGAAACCCTCACATTAATCTAACCCCCCCGACTCCTAAACCCCTAACACCCCTCTTACTCTCTCTCTTTCACACACACATCCACAAGTCACCCCATCCCACTAAGGACCCCCCCCTCCACTCAATCTTTGTCTCTCTCTCTCTCTCACACACACACATCCCTATGTCTCCCCTTACCACTAAGGACTACCTCCATTTTGCACGTTTTATTAAAGCAAAACGGGAGCGCGTTTTATTGAAGCAAAATGAGAGCGCGTTTTAATGAAGCAAAACAGGAGCGCGTTTTATTGAAGCAAAACGGGAGCGCGTTTTAATTAAGCAAAACAGGAGCGCGTTTTATTGAAGCAAAATGGGAGCGCGTTTTTGCAAGGTAAAACAGGAGCGCGTTTTTGTGTACTATCCTAATTGGCATGCATGTTGGCAGCCTTGGGATTAGGCTTGGCAGGGTTGAGATTGCTTGGAATGATTTCTATTTTATGGATCAAGCGTGATTGACTTCATTCTACCATTGCATCTAAAAGGTCCCTCAACTTCTTGCACACACCCATGCTCGACTTTCGAGAATTTGATATCAACCATGCATGGAGTCATCCAGAACTATCGACAACTGCAATAGAGTCTGCATCAAACTATATCGACTACAATCGAAGGAATGGACAAGTAATACAGGATACAACTTACCAGTCTACTACAACAAAAAAATTATCCCCCAGACAACAGATGGTGTTGGACATAATATTGCAACATTCAAAACAACAAGGAATTAAAGAACCATTACGGATGATCATTCAAGGAACTACAGGACAGGTAAATCCTACCTTATTAACAACATTAAGAAAGCATTATATTCTCAAGCAATCGATGGTCACAACCCACTGTTGTTACTTGCACCAACTGGAGTTGCAACATTTAACATACATGCTACCACTATACACACAGGGCTCTGAATTCCTATCAAGAATATGCAACCTTTGCATGGACAAGCACTATTAGTGTTGCAAGAATAAATGAAACATTTTCAATACATTCTCATTGATAAGATGAGCTTCATAGGGCCTAAATTGTTTGTACAAATTGACAGTTGCTTGCGTAAGTGCTTCCCAGAAAAAAATAACCACTCATTCGGCAATTGATCAATAATTCTTGTTGGTGATTTAGGCCAACTTCCACCTATCAGGACAAACTTTTATACGCAGGAGCAACTTTGGGAAATCGTTTATGGATTGAATTTAGAACCGTCATCATCCTAGAAAAGGTATTTCGACAAGCAGGGATTGATGGCACTCAACAATGATTCTGTGAGCTCCTGACAAACATCCACAATGCTACACCAACATTGGAAGATTGGAACCTCCTCCAATCTAGGACCAATACATTCTTATCAACAAAGGAAGGTTCAGAATTTGATACAACAATCCATCTTTTTGCAACAAACATCCTTGCAAAAAATCACAATAAATACATGCTACAATCATTAGCAATGCCAATCGCAAGGTCTATCGCAGATTTCACCAAGCGTTCAGATGCAAAACATGAAGACGACCACCAACTCGACCAAGAAATACTATTATGTGTAGGCCAAAGAGTAATGCTAACTTGTAATCTTTGGGTTCAATCAGGATTAGTAAATGGTGCTCTCGGAGAGGTCATCCAAATTGTGTACAGACCTGGAACTAACCCTCCTCAATTACCAGCATATGTTGTCGTGGAATTTGATAATTACATTGGGCTTCCATGGGACCAATCCAACCCAAAACACATACCTATTCCACCTGTACAACGAAATAATAGAAAACAAATTCCCCTCAAAATGGCTTGGGCATTAACTATCCACAAATCCCAAGGGTTGACATTAACAAGATCAACTCTCGACATTGGTAACACTGAACGTCAAGGCTTGACCTTCACAGCAATGTCTCGGACTACAAAATTACAAGGAATGTGAATTGCACCAGCATTCTCCTTCGAAAGATATGCAAAGATGAACGACACTTCCTATGTCTCACTTCGGAAAAAAGAAGAAAAGCACTTATACATTCTATCTCTTCATAACTACAAAAAATAATTCAACATATTTAGTAATTCATAGTTGATGTCCATATTTATATTATGAGAAAATTATTTATGTTTTGATTATTATGTCACAAATAGTTCTATATCACAACTTTTTTCTCTTTCTACAACATATACAACTTCATCTGGGGGTTTCACTTCCCCGTTTTGAGGTATGCTATTATATGTAAACTATGGGCTTTTTCTCCTTCGGCTATTTACTTGGTTTCTTACATTTGACTAGTCAAGTTGATATGCCGAGCCCTCACTCTTCAACATGAAAGATGCCTGTTGGCGCCGTCCCTTCCAAATAAATGGTTGTTGTTGACCCTAAGATTGTCTCATAGAATTGACCATAACAGAACCTTCAGTATCTGCTTGGTTGCTTACAAAACCAGATTTTCTCATAATGCTACAATAGAATTGACCATAACAGAACCTTCAGTGTCTGCTTAGTTGCGTACAAAGCCAGATTTGCTCATAATTCTATTATAGAATTGACTATGACAGAATTTAAGTATCTGCTTCCACCCTCACTCTTCAACATGAAAGATGCCTGTTGGCGCCGTCCCTTCCAAATAAATGGTTGTTGTTGACCCTAAGATTGTCTCATAGAATTGACCATAACAGAACCTTCAGTATCTGCTTGGTTGCTTACAAAACCAGATTTTCTCATAATGCTACAATAGAATTGACCATAACAGAACCTTCAGTGTCTACTTAGTTGCGTACAAAGCCAGATTTGCTCATAATTCTATTATAGAATTGACTTCATAATTCTATTATAGAATTGACTATGACAGAATTTAAGTATCTGCTTCCATTATGTAGTAAGAAGTTTCACTATCTTCTTCGTTCCGCTGAAGAATTGACCTGGAGGCTGGGATATGTTGCCTTTTCATCACGCGCAATTCCAAGGTCAAAAGCGATAAGACTTTCTCATAATGTTAAGAAGACCGACCATAATTCATTTTATCATAAAGTAAGAAGCTTCATATCATCTTCGTCAATGTGTACAAAACCATTCCAATATTATGTGAGAAGCTTCCCTCTCTTCTTCGTTGCGTACAGGAACTTACTATAACCATTTCATTACACTTATAATGCATTTTTCTCTCAAACTTCGACCAGCTGATCCCACGAAATTCATTTATTTGGTGGTGCTCTTGGGGTTCTACTAAACGAAATTGATTGAGCTGATTTAGCCCATCTTTATAGGCCATTCATTTATGATTTCTTCTTCTTTCAATTTTGTTTCCATTATTCTCTTTGGGGTTGGTCGACGAACAATATCTCATTGATACCGATCCCTTCATTCCACCGCAGTTGCAGATTGCCATGGCGAATCGTTGGCTGGTGGCAGCAGGTAAAATTATGGTTTCTTCTTATTTCAGTATCTCCGTTTAAACCTCTCTTTCAAATTCTATGTTGTTTCCATCATTGTCTTCGTGTTGGACGGAGAACCAATATTTGATATTAATTCCTTCATTCCACCGCAGTTGCAATTTGCACCCTCGGAGGACTTATTTTCGTAATATGTAAGTTTATTATTTCTTCCATTTTCACTATCTCCTATTGAACCTCACTTTGATATCGAATAATGTGTTTGGACGAAGATACTGATCAATCTCTTCATTCCACAGCATATGGAGTTTGCGTCTCGACAGCTTATTATGATTGCCCCGCGATAATGGGATCACCAGGTGTTTCTTATTGCACCTTACTGTCAATTTGTATCTTGTTTTCTCTATCCTCTTAGAGGTTGAATGAAAATCACATTGATATCAAGTTGTTCATCCCCGCAGGTTTCTTCATTTCAGGACTACTGATGATAGCGACCGTCTTGTTCATCGTCTTTTTCAAAATACTCTCTTTAAGTTTTCGAGGGTTGTGGATGAGAATTAAATATCGTCCTAGTACCTCTATTTCAATGGTGGAGAATTTCCTGAAGGAATATGCTTTTGAAATGCCAACCAGATATTCACATTCTCGCCTCAAGAAGATCACAAACAACTTTGCAGAAAAGTTGGGCGAAGGAGGTTATGGTGTGGTCTATAAAGGAAAGATCCGGAATGGAACTCCAGTGGCTGTTAAGCTTCTTGATAGGCATAGACACAGCGAGGCCCAATTCATGAATGAAGTGGCCACCATTGGACATGTTCACCATGTCAATTTGGTTCGTCTCTTGGGGTATTGCTTTGAAAGCTTTACAAGCTGTGCCCTGGTATATGAGTACATGGCTAATGGATCTCTCGACAAATTTATATTTGCCGGAAAAGAGAAGGGGGGAGTATTAAGCTGGGAACAATTGTATTCAGTCGCTTTGGGTGCCGCTAGAGGAATTGCATATTTACACCAAGATTGTGACAAACGCATAGTACACTTCGACATCAAACCTCACAATATATTGCTGGACGCCGACTTCACGGCAAAAGTTTCAGATTTCGGTCTGGCAAAACTTTGTGGAAAGGGAGACGACCATATATCAATGACGGCAGGCAGAGGGACACCGGGTTATGCTGCTCCAGAGCTGTGTCACGGTGATGCAGGTCCTGTTACGGATAAATCAGACGTCTATAGTTTCGGAATTCTCTTGCTGGAGATTGTTGGAGGAAGAAAGAATCTTGATACGCAGTTGAGCCGTTCCAGTCAGTGGTACTTTCCTGACTGGGTTTCCAATCTGCTGGAGAGTGGGGAGTTGGGGATGAAATTGAGAGGAGGAGGAGGAGAAATTGAAACAGAAGATGAGGAGACGGCGATCAGGCTTATGACTAAAGTTGGGCTCTGGTGCATTCAATATATCTCCAGAGATCGGCCTTGTATGAACAGTGTTGTTCAAATGTTAGAAGGAAATGGAGACGACGTGGCCAATCCTCCCTTGCCGTACAATATCTACTCCGCTGCGCCTAAAATACCGCCTGCACCTGAAATACCTCTGTTGTCCAGGACCGAAGAATCTACTTCACAGACAGGTAGGTGAGTGGGTTATTCAAAACAATACTCTGCATGCAGCATAGTATTTAATGCGACGGCGGTCGCACTGTCTGTCGTCGGATCGCTCTTTGGAACGGATCCGACGGCGGACAATGCGACCGCCGTCGCATTAAATACTCTGCTGCATGCAGAGTATTGTTCGCCGTTATTAAATACTCTGCTGCATGCAGAGTATTGTTCGCCGTTCAAAACTGTCTTTGTATTGTTGCTAGTCGATGCTATGTATGTGATATGCAATGCATTTTATGTATGTGATATGCAATGCATTTTAGGTTTGACAACAGCTGTCGTTGAAACCTCTTCTAATATCTCTTATCCTTGAGCCACGAATGTTGTGATGGGCCTTGGCCGTTTAAAATCCACAAAATATATATGTGGTCGAGGTTGCTCGTATAAATAAAGTGAACACCCTGTATCTCGTTTGCTACTCACAAGTCTATGTGAATCTGTCTTTTAAATGTAGTTGTGCAAATGTCATTGCAGGTAACAGTGAATGAATTATTCAGGGTGGAAATGATTATTGACACAGTTAAAAATTACAATAAAATTTGCTTAAAAGTAAAAACCGTTTCAATAAAATTGCTTAAAAGAAAAAAAGTTTTAATTGATAAAAAGTTTAAATTTTATAAACTCATAATATTTTATGAATGGACATAAATTTCTTATATTGTCATTTTAAATATTTTAATTTTAATTTTTCTTAAAGTTTCATGATGATGGTGACATGGTTAACCTTAAAGGTTATTAAATTTGATTTATCAAAGTCTAAGAAAAAAGAAAATGAATTATTTGGTTTGGTTTAAAAATTTATTTATATGCTTAAATAACTTAAAGAGAAGTGTTTTAACTTTCTATAGTTTTGAAAAGTTGGAAGGTTAGAAAGGTCATTGTTGTAATAGAGATTTTGAAACTAAAACCTAATCTGAGTGTATTTAGGACATTATAAGAGAAAGTACTTCTCATGCTCAATTATGATAGTTCTTTCAAAATCTTAAGAATTGTATATTATTTGTGGAACTTGGTTATAGGCTAATTAAGGCATAATAAGAGTGCCATGGGGTAATTGAGGATGTTGAATCTATTTATGCATTCAAAAACACAATTTAAACACATCATAATACATCCAAAACCAGAATTTAAACACTTCCAAATTAAGATTTTATCAAAAAAAGATATCAGAAATAACAAAATATCCAAAACATAGAATAAATAAACTACTCATTTTAACAATAAGTTAAACTCGATACATTTAAACTATTTTAAAATATTAAAAAAAAAAAGGAAATTTAAGGCTCCAATGTAGGTAAGGTTATGCATTTCATACACGGTTTAATTATTATAATTGTAAAAGTTTTAATTATGTTTACTATGTTAATTTGCTTTTTGGACATTGGATATTGACCTTTTTTTTTCCATGTATAATTATTGAAAGAAGTTGGATTATTAATTTATTTTATTATTTGGTAAACTTAAGTTTATTATGTTATGTTTAATCTATATAATTTAAATAAATAAAAAATAATTATATATACAATAATTTAAGAAAATTAACAAACCATACTACTTTATTTCACATTTATCATTTGCTACACTTTCAATAACTTCATGTCTCCTATGTACTTTGTCCAACACCTTATTATGGTGTACTTTCATTAACCTTTGATCTTCCATAGTGTCAGTGTCATTTATGCAATGGCTCTAAACCAGTACTGAATTTCATTTCATCTATGCCTTTTTAACTAATTTTTTTTTATGGTTTGAACTTTTATCTTGCCTAACATTTTATTGAAAAAATAACACTTCAATAATGCAGGTTTAAAAAAATATTACCCTTCAATATTAATGTTTTTATTAAAGAATTTGATATTCAATTAAAAGATAAAAATAAATTCATTTACAGATCACATTGATGCGTTCATGTGGATGGTTCCAAGTGGATAGTGGACAACCTGACCCAACAACCCTTACTTAAAAAGTCTGAATAGATAATCCTAAAGTCATAATCTCCTACTACCTAATATTATATTACAAATATAATGATGCTTTGAAAAAACTTTAAACATCAAAACAAAGTTTTATAAAAAAATTCAACCGTGTAACCAAACCGTTTTTCCCAACTTTTACCCATATTTGACAGACAAAATGTCCCAAAACGGGCAATGCTCGTCAAATTCCAACTCTACTCTAAACTATGATATGGCACTCTAACCAACTACTAAGAGATTAATTAACACCCAAATTATCCAACACAATTCTAATCTTGATCAAGGTTAATCATGGGTTAATCACCTATTATGTCATATCATTCATATAATATATATGTCTCTCTAAAATGGCATGTGACACTAACAAAAAAAAATTGTTCTAAATTAATATCACGAAACAACTTTGTTATGTCCTCAATGGGAGATATATATAAATCGTCGAGGTGGATTAGTTTGGTCCTTGTCGGGGTTCAATATTTGTTTTGAAAAGGAAGGGTAAAGTCCAAAAATGAGTATTAAACTCAAATTTGTAATTGTTTAAATTTGTTAAAACGTGATTGGATGAAAAGTCCTTGGGAATCCCTCCCGAGTCCCAGGCTTCTGATTTATTGTCTACTAACTTCAGGGCCGGTGCAAGCTAATGCTGGTCACTTATGATGCGTTCATTGCAATGGACTTTTGGAAAAACAAAAATCTGAACGTCAAAAAGCAATATTAGAGGTACCTACACAACGTTTCAGAATATGGCATAAGAGTATGAAACGTTGACAATTGGATTACCTTCCAGAATATATAACTTTTATTTATGGAAACTAAGTATAAATGCCAAAAAACGAGGTTCTTCTAAGGTTGATATGTTATTTTTTCCTAAAAAATAATGAATATGTTTGCGTTGGTCCACTCGTTTGGTATGCAAATGGTGGAATTTTG
This sequence comes from Pseudotsuga menziesii, assembly GCA_001517045.1. NCBI lineage: Eukaryota > Viridiplantae > Streptophyta > Pinopsida > Pinales > Pinaceae > Pseudotsuga > Pseudotsuga menziesii. The sequence goes on from LPNX010775604.1 coordinate 85,060, forward strand.
TGAAAAAAAATATATAGAGTTGTAGATAACAGGTGTGTCTAGGGCGTCACTGAATTTCTTAATTATAGATATATATAATTAAGAAATTCAGTGACGCCCTAAAATGACAAGGTCGAGCGTTGTTCCATGTTAGATTTTTATCATTCAAGCTAGCATTATGAACTTAGGATCTTTAATTGAGAGAATAACATGCACAACAATAAAACACAAGAGACAAGAGACACAAAGAATTTTCCTTGGGGAAACCATAAAGGAGAAAAACCTGCAACTTCCTCAGAGATAGAATCAACACCAAAAGTAAAACCCAAAAACATAAAGATGATCTCCCAACAGCAGTAGTCTCTCTCTCTGATCCCAGTATCTTTCTCTCACTCATGCACCCCAATGAGTGAGTGTGTGTGTGATAAATAGAGAGGCTCACTCTCTATTTATATTCTTCCGTTTACTTGAAGCCCACTCCAACGTGTCGGTCTCACTTAACAATTACTTACTAGAGCCAACATCTCTAGGAGTGTCTAATAACCCTAGTGCCCCACAACTTGTGGGGACTTTGCCTCCTCCGACCAACAAGGAGGTTTATCCTTAACACAATGGTGGGGACTATTGCCCCGAATTACAATGACTCACCTAGGGTCAACTTCTCTAGGATAGTCTAATAACCCTATGACCCCACAACTGCGGGGACTTTAACCCTTGACCAATAGGAGGGTTACCCACAATGACTTGACATGACTTGTTTACATTATAGAACCTCACGATAGGACCATCCGGGCATGACATGACTCAAATACATTACAGACACATCCCGAAATAAACATCGAGGTACAATACATAAGATATATGGATGAATACATTCTGAAGTTACAAATACATCAACACTCCCTCTTAACTAAGAAGGTATTATCTCGACACAATTTATCAGCACAAGTCTTCTTCTCTGTATCATCTAGATCATCATCAAGTCCTTGTCATCTTCAGGTCATCTTCATCTTCAAGTCATCTTCATATTCAAGTCATCTTCATCATCAAATCTATATCATCACTCGAGCTGGATCATCATCACTGGATCTAGATCATCACTCAATCTGGATCATCACTCGATCTAGATCATCATCATTGTTGGATCATCATCACAGGTGCTATCTCATGATTCTTCTCGTCATAGGAAGTTCTACAGAGCCAACCATTTTTCATGTTGGTTGTAGGCTTAGCCTCCATGTAGGTCTTCTTCAGCACTTATATCTAACCCTAAGTCAGAATGGTCTACCCAGCACTTACATCTGACCATGAGAGGAACACAACCAACACCATGTCAGAAAGGCACGCCTAGCACTCACATCTGACCATGATAGGAACCAATCCAGTCATGTCAGAAAGGCCCAACACTCACATCTAACAACCAATGTCAGAAAGGCTCAGCACTTACATTCGACCATGCAAGGAACCAATCCTCCATGCCAAAAGGATTTGCAATTACATCTGACAACCAATGTCAGAAAGGCTCAGCACTTACATTCGACCATGCGAGAAACCAATCATCCATGCCGAAAGGGCTCTGCACTTACATCTGACAACCAATGTCAGAAAGGCACTGCACTCACATATGATCATGTAGGAACCAATCCTACAGTCACATAAGAATGGTCCTCAGTCCCAGACTGAGCTTTCTGGTAACTGACCAGGTGCCTCCATTCAAAGAATGGCAACAACCCTTATATCTGATCAAGTGGGAACACATCCCTCAATCACATTAGAATGGCCATGCACTTACATCTGATCATGTAAGACTACATCTTACATTCATATCAGAATGACCCTCAGTCCTAGATCGAGTATTCCTGGTAACTGACTAGGCGCCTCCATTCCAAGAATGGAAATAGCCCTTATATATGATCATGTAGGAACCAGTCTTATGGTCATATCAAAATGGCTCAGCACTCATATCTGACATGGAAGGAACCAATCCTTTCACCATGACAGAATGGCTCAGCCCTTACATCTGATCATGGAAGGAACCAATCCTCTCACCATGTCAGAATGGCTCACGGACTCATCACTTCCCCTTGGAAGGAACCTCGATCTGGAGAACACCAAGCTTCTCCCTGAAGTACTCGAACTTCACTCTGGCTAATGGCTTTGTCAACACATCAGCTATCTATTCGTCCATCGCAACATACTGGAGCTTCACTACTCCCCTCTGCACCATATCCCTTATGTAGTGATACTTGATCTCGATATGCTTCGATTTGTCATGGAACACCGAGTTCTCCAACAACTTCACACAACTCTGGTTGTCGCAATATATACAAGTAGCATCCAACTGGAGATCAAATAAATCAGATAGTAGCTTCCTCAGCCATACTGCCTCACAACTAGATGAAAAAGCTACGACATACTCTGCTTCAACTATACTCAGTGCCACACAGGATTGCTTCATGCTAAACCAAGAGATCACACCTGGTCCCATACTGAAGCAACACCCTGAAGTGATCTTCCTATCGATGGCACTGCCTGCCCAATTTGAATCAACATAACCTTCGAGGTTAATCTTCTGATTCGCCTCATACTTGATCCCATAATCAACTATACCCTTCAGGTACCTCAGAATATGCTTTGTAGCAATCAAGTGAGCATGTCTCAATGTGTTCACAGCAAAGCAAGTATATGGTCTTGTATCTGTCAGGTACATCAAGGAACAAATCATCTGACGATACATCATTGCATCAACCGACTCTGATGAAGCATCACTCAATAGCTTCAGGTTCGATGCCATAGGTGTGGTCATGGCCTTGTAGTCCATCATCCTATACCTCTTCAGGATCTCTACTGCATATTTCCCTTGTTCACACCTCCATGCCTAGAAAATAGTGCATGGACACATAACAGGAGCATTACTGGTCTTCCGCCTTCAACCTTGAAGCAAAGGTTGGAATCCGCTTTACTCTTAGTAAAGCCTAGAGTCATCAGTAATCTATCCATCCTGTTGTACCATGTCAAACCTCAGGATCTTCTGTAGTCACTCCCTCTGAAGCATCATACTCCCTCTGTCTTCCATACTCTATGCACTGAAACGTTCTGTACTGGAGTGACAAGTAGTTTCCTCTGCTACTAATATTCTATGTACCAAGATCCTATATCTTGAACTTTTTCAAAAGTTCTCCTCACACCCATCTGTGAGCTTGTCATTCTCTATAGACTTTCAACTTCAACCTTGTAGCAAAGGTTAATATCTTCATCAAGCTCCTCATGTATGTGTTATCCCATGGGTGTCTTTTGAGCTCGTACAAGGCCTTCTTTCATTTGCACACATGATTCTTCCTGTCATGTGTATTTCTAGTGGTTGCAAATGTCTCTTCGTAGTCTATGCCTCGTGCTATGAATCTTGACTTTGAATCCCATGATGTTTCCATCTACTGCATGATGGAACTACGAACTTCCCTTCATGTATCGATACTACATCCTAGACATCATTCTTCTTCTTCATGGCTAGAAGATTATACATCAATGATGTAACTGCATTCGTCATATTATTCTTCATCTTGAACTATCGTCACTTGTTCTTTGGAACAAGTCTCATCCTTCTTTGCTTGTAGGTGACTATGTATGCGATCTTTCCTACAAGTCAAATGCATTTGCATGGTAGAGACATTTCATAAGACATATTCATAATGGTAAATTGTTATGCATAAATATATGATCATGCAACTATTTTATCCAATACAACATTCATCCATATCTCATGGAAACTTTCTAGATGTCTTCCATCTCCACCAGGACAACATTGAGATTGTGCACTAATCCAATATGTCAACAATGAGGTTTCATTCTAGATAAGCAGCAATGGAGAGTTGTATAGCACCATGAGCTACTTACCCATCACATGCATATTAGTAGTATACTGTCATTAATGCAAACATTCTATCACGCACAATACATTAACTGAATATAAACAAATGCATAACAAAACAATATCATGAATGACAATTGAATACTTATCTTTAATTGTTTCGTGGGTAGACTCCTTCTTGAGCCTTCAGCCTCATCATCTTCTTCATTCATCATAGCATTGTTTCTTATCCAATTGCTAAGATGGATAAGAGGTTCTTCAAGAGTTGAGTTCTTCATATTCCTCATCGCTTGAGGGATCTTCTTTGGATGGTGAGAGCTTGATCTTCAGTTTCTCTCATCTTCTCTTCTCTTATTATGAGTCGAGCTTCTTCTTCTTCCCAGAGTCTGCTGAAAGTAATCACTTCCTTCTAGCACACATTCCTTGAATGAATGAATCCCATAATCCTAGGAGGCCATTCAAGGTGGCTATCACCACTTCTACATTCTCCACTTCTTTCTCTACTACTACAAGTTGTTCTTTGACTTGAGAGACCCTCGTAAAGTGTGACTGTATGGTCTCTACATTCTGGATCTTCAGATTCTTCAACTATTTTCTCAAAGTCATATTCCAATTTATGTTCTTCCCTTCAAATAGCTTGGTCAAGGAATCAAACATCTCCAGTGTCTTTAGGGAATACACTTGTGGTACAAGTTGATCCGTGACTGAATCAACAATGATCTTCTTGGCCTTGACCAAGTTCTTCTAGTGTAAGGCTTTTAGCCTCATCTCCCTCTGGAACTGGAACCTCTCTACTCATGTAGGTGTCCAATTCATTTTCTTCAGAGAGATCATATACTTCCATGCTTGGAAGTTTTCAACTTCACCAAGCTTATCATCAAGCTAATGTGATAAATCACTTTGAAATGAGAACCTCAAATGAAAATAGCAAAAGATTAGATCTTACTGATTTGAGGTGTCCGTCCTGGTTCTGGAGCTGGCTGATCTAAGGTTTGTCAGAGAAACCATAATTTTTTCAAAACTTGGAATCTTTCAGATCTGATTGGATATAAATATAGATCTCTTCAAGTTGAGCTGTCCAATATACTCCTTTTCTGAAAACAGTGGAGGGAAGCTGTCGGAACAGGAAGCCCTAGTTTTCCAATTTCTTTTGCATAAATTCCTGATACTGTTTCTATGATATCTCCAAAGTTACTACTCCTCTGTGTCTAAAACTTTGTACTGAGGTAGCTTCACCTGTACCTGTTTCAACAACATAGGTTTTATTAGAATTGGTTTCACCAATTGGGACTTATGACCATTTTCCCAAGGTGACCTGTTACAGGACTGTTCAAAACATCAAAGTTGTACGGACTTCCACGTGTTACTGTTTCATCTTCTGGTTCTGAAACTCGGACCACAGAAATTAAAATCTGTGATTTTTCTGGAACATCTTCATAAATTTAATTTGGACCTCTGTAGCCCAAGATATAGCATTTATCCCCAGGTGTCCTGTTTAGGGATGAATCCTGGAAGAGGATGGAACCCTAACTTGGAGGGATCATATCACCCATAATATAGTGAATGGGAGGTTGAATTTTGGACACAATGTAAATAAGGATTTTATATTCGGCCTTTGCAATTTTCAGCTCCTTATCCATCTCCAATACTGATATATATCAGTTTTAGTATTTTAGGGATTTTCCAACTCGGGGTCAAACTAGGGTTTGACTTTCCTGGAGTTTCACCCAACCAAAAATCTCGACCCAGGTCTCTAAACTTCGATTTTGATGAGGAGAGAAATCATATGGAAGGCTCACTCAAAAATTCTTCTTCTGTAGAAAGCCCTAATTTCCTGCACCAAAAACTAAAAATGTCCGGAATCAAATTTCTCTTCGACAGAAAGATACGCCCTTCAATGGAGAGTCAGCCTAGCATACTTTTGATGATGGATTGTGGAGAGAGACCCAAAAAGTAAGAAGCCCTAGTTTTTGCAGTTGCACAATGTATTCTTCTCAGGTTAGCTCTAATACCATGTTAGATTTTTATCATTCAAGCCAGCATTATGATCGTAGGATCTTTAACGAAGAGAATAACATGCACAACAATAAAACACAAGAGACAAGAGACACAAAGAATTTTCCTCGGGGAAACCATAAAGGAGAAAACCCCAAAACTTCCTCAGAGATAGAATCCGCACCAAAAGTAAACCCCGAAAACATAAAGATGATCTCCCGACAACAGTAGTCTCTCTCTCTCTGATCCTAGTGTCTTCTCTCTCACTCATGCGCCCCAATGAGTGAGTGTGTGTGTGATAAATAGAGCTGCTCACTCTCTATTTATATTATTTCGTTCACTTGAAGCCCACTCCAACATGTCGGCCTCACTTAACAATTACTTATTAGAGCCGACATCTCTAGGAGTGTCTAATAACCCTAGTGCCCCACAACTTGTGGGGACTTTGCCTCCTCCGACCAACAAGGAGGTTTATCCTTAACACAATGGTGGGGACTATTGCCCCGACTTACAATGAATCAACTAGGGTCGACTTCTCTAGGATAGTATAATAACCCTAGGGCCCCACAACTGTGGGGACTTTAACCCTTGACCAATAGGAGGGTTACCCACAATGACTTGACATGACTTGTTTACATTATATAACCTCCCGATAGGAACGTCGAGGATTGACATGACTCAAATACATTACAGACACATCCCGGAATAAACATCGGGGTATAATACATAAGATATACGGATGAATACATTCTGAAGTTACAAATACATCAACAGTCCATGACATCTTGGTCTTAACATAGTCAATGAATGATATTTTTTCTTATAGGATGTAGGTCTTTGTGTCTTCTTATGCGGGTTCTTTTCCATTTTCGAAATAGGTGAGCCAATAAAAAGTTATAGCCGAAGAAAATAGCCTACGTTTTGTGTTAGATTGACGTTAGTCTATTTAAAATTAAATAAAAAATAGAAAAAGATAATAGATTTAAATAAAAATTACATATCCAGAATCTACAAATGGAGTTACACAAGTGTGTGAATTTTCATTAGCAGTGGATAAGTGTGGCATATGCAAAATCATGCATGAAATAGGACAAGTGGTACAAAACATGTTTTATGTCATAAGACAGTCCAAACCACTTGGTTTGGCATATCCTTTGGAAACCAACCTTTCCTTGTGCTTTTCAAGTTCTCCCTTTTCATTCAGTTTGGTCTTATAGACCCATTTAACTCCAATACTGGTTTTGTCTGCAGGGAGGTCAACAAGATCCCAAATATGGTTTTTCTCTATTGAATTAATATATTCATTCATGGATTTTACCCACTGTGCATCCTTCATGGCTTCATTAAAAGATGTGGGCTAAAAGGAAAATAGAGCATACTGAAGTTGCTCATCAAGAACTAGAGTTTGTTCATATAACTCTCTCAAGCTTCTGGTTTTCAGGTTCTCTGGTGGATTCTATGTCGGTGTTTCTTCTTGCTGCTATACTTGCAATCTTGGAAGTATGGTAGATATGATTGGAATATATGAATTGTCTTCCTATTTTATGTCTGAAGAATCACTCCAACATTTGTCTTCAATGAATTTTATGTCTCTGCTCACAAAAACCTTTTTGGTGACAGGATTATATAGTTAGTACGCCTTATGATGTTCACTGTAACCAGTGAAACAATAGAGTTAGTGCCACTCCATGCTTCTTCAGGAATCTTGTCTTGGACAGTCATCGTGGGTGATCTATTGAGAAAGTAGACTGAGCATGTAATAGCTTCATCCTAATACTCATCTGATATATTCTTGTGTGACAACATGCTACGGTCCATTTTCATGATGGTCCATTTCTTTCGTTCAACGACTCCATTCTATTGTGGAGTGTATCTAGTGGTGAATTGTCTCTGGATGCCATGTTGCTTGCAGAAGTGTGAAAACTCATGTGAATCATATTCACCTCAACCATCTGACATGATCATTTTAATGAACTTTCCATGCTGCTTCTTAGTGAGATCCTTCAACTCTTTAAACCTGGAGAAGGTCTTTGATTTGTTCCTAAGGAAGTAAATCCAGATTTTCCTACTAAAATCATCAATAAAGGTCAGAAAATAAAATCTACCTCCTATGGATTGGGTTTGCATGGGTCCATAGAGTTCTGTATGATCTATTTCAAGATGTTTTTTGGCTTGAGATGTGGAAGTGGGGAAACTTTCCCTTTGATGTTTACGAGTGATACAATCCTCACAGGTGCTGGATTGTTCATGAATAACTAGTAGCCCTTTGACCATTGACTATTTGTGCAAAAGATTGAGACTCTTGAAGGGAAGATGACCGAATATACAGTGCCATAACCAAGATTCATCTAGACTAGAAACTGTATGGGCTAAAGACTCTGGAAGGTTAGAACTCCGAAGAATGAGAGGAAATAATCTATTCTTGGTCATTTCAACTTTGGCTATGAGTCTCTTACTGGGGGGTTTATCATAAATAGTACAATATGTATCATAAAACTGAATATCATACTGGTTCTGAAGTAATTAACCTATACTGATCAGATTGACATTCAAATGTGGTACATAGAACACCTCATGAATAAAATTATTTTCATTTTTCTTTGTAAGTACAGGAATAGTACCTTTTCCTTTTGTTGGAACCGGAAAGTCATCTCCTAGCTTAATATTCGTGACAACAAAAGATTCCAAACTAGAGAATAGTGACTTTTTACCTGTCATTTGATTGTTACGACCTCTATCTAGTAACCATATATATATATATGTGTTGCAGTGTTCTTCAGTTGCTTGAGAAGACAAAAACATCACCTCTGATGAGCCTTCTTCTTCTTTAGAGAAACTGGCTCTACTATTGTTCTAGTTAATTTTTATGGTCAGCTTGCTTCTTTATTCATTCTCATTCATAGTGTCCATACTTGTTGCAATAGTTACACTGAATATTGGACTTATTGATCCATCTCTTGCCTCTCCCCCTCTGACCTTGAGAGTTGTGACAGTGTTCTGAATGATATGAGTGTTCATGAATATGACTAGTTCTATTCTCTGTAGCTGGAGAACCTTGGCCTCTTCTTCCTCTACCTCATCCTCTTATGCCTCGACCTCTTTTGAGGGAAGCTTGGGTGTTGAAAGCATTGGTCAATGACTCTTCTTCTTGATTGAGTTGAGCTTCATGAGATAGAAGATATCCAATCAACTCTTCTAGGGTGTAATGAGACAGATATTTTACCTCTTATATGGTAGTCACTACCATAGTAAACTTCTTGGTGAGACACCTAAGAATATTTTGAACAACTATATTTTGTTCTAGAGGTTCACCGTAGGTTTGAAATTGGGTCACAATGCCTGAAACCCTAGTCATAAATTGATCTACAGTTTCTGACTCTTTCATCTTCAAACTTTCAAATTGAAGTCGTAGGGTTTGCAGTCTTGTCATTTTTATTCAATCTGTTCCTTTGTAGGAAGATGCAAGCAGATTCCAAGCTTGATATGCGCTGGTAGCTCCTGAGATCCGCGGGAAAATGGACTCCTCGATGCAAATCTAGATCATCCATGTGGTTGTGAGATCTTGGTCTCAGCAAGATATTCATTGCGGCCAGAGCATCTGTATCGGGTTATTTGAACTCGGTTTCAACCATATCCCAACATTTGTTGAGCTAGAGAAACATCTTCATCTTGATAGACCAAAACTCATAGTTGACCTTGGTCAAAAGGGGTCGAGAGATAGGATTCAAGGTGCTAGACTAAGAAATCCTTCCCCTCTCTTTTTTTAATTTGAAAAAATCAAACATTGCTCCTTGTACACTTGCAAATGGCGGTGGGGGGTCACGGTACCAAGTTTTCTTTAAGTCCTGGTAGTTCACCACACTTTCCCAATTTGAGAAAAGCAATGGTACCGCACGTTGTCTCTGCAAAATAGGCGCTGGCACCATGCTTTCACTTCAACTGGACCCCTATGATGCGCGCTTCCTTTAATAAACAAAAATTCACAGTTACCATGCATTCACGACTTTTCTCTAAGACCGAATGGTATGCCACTATTCAATTCGGTGGATGTGGAATATAATGGAATATTTTGGGTTTGAACCAGTGTTGGTTGGGTTTTTATTTTTATCAGGCCATTCTAAAGCAATAAAGCAAGAAAATCAGATTGATGGGGCTCCGTCTGCCAAGCAAGAAAAATTAATTTATAACATTAAACTTGGGCCGATTTCAGATTTTTTTTTGAATACTTTGGGTTTGAACCAGAGTCCAACGTTCTCTTTTTTGTTTGTTTGTTGTGTACTCACTTCCACATTTTTTCCTCCTTCAAACTGTCAATCACCCGTGCAAATCAATGTTTACAACTTTGACGAATCTAGTATGGGGTTAAAATGTTAAAATAAATAGGGAAATTGAAGGTTCCAATGTAGGTAAGGGTATGCATTTCATACACGATTTAATTATTATAATTGTAGAAGTTTTAATTATGTTTACTATGTTAATTTGCTTTTTGGACATTGGATATTGACTTTTTTTTTCATGTGTAATTATTGAAAGAAGTTGGATTATTAATTTTATTTTATTGTTTGGTAAACTTAAGTTTATTATGTTGAGTTTTATCTATATAATTTAAATAATTAAAAATAATCATATATATACAGAAATTCAAGAAAATTAACAAAAGTTAATTTTTACTCTGGTTAAAATTGCATAGGTCATAGTATTATATACACTTATTATTCTACATTTCTAAAGGGGGATGTTGCAAGTTATTGTCTTTTTCTCTTCATTTGCTTCCATACTATTTTCTTTCACATTTATCATTTTCTACACTTTCAATAACTTCATGTCTTCTATGTACTTTGTACAGAACCTTATTATGGTGTACTTTTATCAACCTTTGATCTTCCATAGTGTCGTGTCATTTATGTAATGGCTCTAAACTATGATATGACACTCTAACCAACTACTGAAAGATTAATTAACACCCAAATTATCCAACACAGTTCTAATCTTGATCAAGGTTAATCACCTATTATGTGATATCATTCATATAATATATATGACTCTCTAAAATGGCATGTGACGCTAACAAAAAACAAATTCAAAATTATTATAAAGAAATATCACCAAACAACTTTGTTATGTCCTTAATGGGAGACATATATAAATCGCTAAGGTGGATAAGTTTGGTCCTTTCCAAGGTCTAATTTTTGTTCTCTAAAGGAAGGGTAAAGTCCAAAAATGAGTATTAAACTCAAATTTTTAATTGTTTAAATTTGTTAAAACATGATTGGATGAAAAGTGTTGGCGTTTGCCTTGGGAGTCCCTCCTGAGTCCCAGGCTTCTGATTTATTTTCTATTAACTTCACCAATTCCAAATTGTCACCTATGACACCTCCACATGCCTCCTTTTATGTCAGCCTCATGTCCTGTCTTCATATTAATTGATATAGTTGACTAACACTTGCATGGTTGGTAATCCATTAATGGAAAGCAATCTTGTCAGAGTCAGGGTTGGAATTTGACGGGCATTTTTCCTGTCAAATATTGCTTCTTTCTTAGCCATGAGATCATGGATGACCCCAAACTGAGACATCCTCCTGAAGTTCTATTTCTATCTGAGACACTTCCTGATCAATATGTGTCTATATAACCATAGTACAGTTTGAAGCCATGATCTCTAGTATAACTGAGACCATAGTCTATCGTACCTTTCAAGTACCTCATGGCATGCTTTGCAACTACCAGGTGAACATGTCTAGGCTCAACCAGATACTGACTCAAGCTATTCACGAGAAAGAATATATATGGTCGGGTATTCGTAAGATACATCAATGACCCAATGATATGTCTATATAGTGTCACATCCACTAATTTCGACGAAGCATCAACTAAGAACTTCAAGTGTGTATCCATGGGTGTGGCCATGGATTTACATTCCAACATGTCAAACCTTTCCAGGATTTCTACTGCATACTTCCCTTGGTTAAGGAAGATTCCTTCTGGGCTATGGAATACTTCAAGACTTAGAAAATAATGCATCAAGCCAAGGTCTTTCATGTCAAATTCTGCAGCCAGCTTCTACTTACACTCTGAGATTTGCTTCTCATTACCCATGAGGAATAAATCATCTACATACAACAATAATATTAAATTCTCATCTTCCATAACCTTGAATTAAAGGTTATGATCATCCTTTCTTTTGGTAAATCCCAAGCTCATCAGGAAACTATCGATTCTTCCATACCAAGCTCTTGGAGATTGCTTCAATCCATACAAAGCCTTCTTCATCTTACAAACATGTGTCCTTCTGTCTTCGACTTCAAAACTTTGTGGTTCTTCTATGTAAATTTCTTCTTCAATAACACCATTTAGGAAGGTTGTTTTCACAACCATCTGGTGTAACTTCCTTTCATCTTGGATGCAAGTGCCATGATGGTTTTGATAGAAGTGTACATTGCTATGGGAGTGAATGTCTCTTCATAATTGATCCCTTCCTTTTGAGAGAATACATGGGCCACAATTCTGACTTTTTATTTCTCAATACTTCCATTGGTTGTATGTTTTATCTTGTAGATCCATTTAGAAGATACCACACTTTTACCTTCTGGTTTGGGAACTAATTCCCACACATCATTCTTCATTAAGGATTGGTATTCTTCCATCATGGATTCTACCCATTCTCTCTTTTGAACCATTGCTTCAAAACAAGTAGGTTCTTTGTCTACAAGATCACACATCAAAGTCACATAACTAGGAAATGGATTTGATTTCTTTCTCTACCTTGAGGAGCTTTCTAGAAAGCCATACCTTTATTCTTCTTGAATAATCTCATCAACCCAAATTGGATTTCTCTTGTGGGATATGTTCATGTGAGGAGGTTCTTGGGGCTCCAACATATCGTGTTCTTTCATAATCTCATCATTAGGAGAGGGTGCAACTTCTTTAATTGATTCTACAGCTCTGGGAGCAACAACTTCTTTATATGTTTCTTCAAGTTGGCACTTTCTCGATTTCTTGAGAATTGTATCTTCATCAAAGGTTACATCCTTTATAATTTCCATATGATAGTAACTTGTTATGTAGATTCTAAAGGCCTTGGATAACTCACAGTACCCAACAAATATTCCATTCTTTTTGGAAGGATCAAATTTAATTCTTTTCTCTTTTGAAATATGAACAAAGGCTAGACAACCAAATATCTTGAGGTGACTTACCTCTGGTTTCTTTCATGTGAACATTTGTTCAAGGGTTTTGAACCCAAGTGCACTATGGGTTATTTTGTTTTGGAGATATATTGTTGTCCTTGTTGCTTCATCCCATACGTTCATAAGAAGATCTTGTTCATGGATCATAGTCTTCACTGCTTCCATAGTGGTTCATTTCTTCCTTTCAACAACACCTTTACATACTCCTTCATGATCAATATTTTAGATCTGGTAGACCCGTGATTACCTTTCTCACATGTGGTAAGGATTTTTATTTTAAGTGAGAAACCCTTACATTCCATAGTTCACATGGACTTGTAGTATCACGAATCAAGGTTGCTTCTGAGTGACCTTTCAATTTATACATGCCACCTTCTTATGTCCCAATGACAAATGCATCTTCTTAGAGATTTTCGTCTTAGGACACATAAGAACTTCACCATATATAAAACATATTCTTCAACTTCTTCTTTTGATATCTTCCTGGGAGGTTCTTCTTCTTATTCTTCTTCTAAATGAGCACGATGTCTTTTGTTATTCTTCCTCTTATATGCTTCTTATTTTGTTGGAATCTTTCTGGTGATGTGTCCTATCTTATCACAATGGTAACATTGATAAGAGGATAATTCCTTCTGCTTGCAATCTCCATTTTTGTTCTTTTGAAACTTCTTAGGAGGATAAGACCCCTAATGAGTTTCCTTCTTGAAATATTGTTTTCCCTTTCTTCTTCCAGTATGAGTAGCTAGAGCATGGCCATCATATCTAAGTAGTGCTTCTCGGTTAGCTACTCTAGCTTCCTCTTGAACACATTCTTCCCATAGGACATCAAATTGTAGGATTTCCTTCCTTGCATAGATTGTTTGGATGTAGGAGGTGCATGGTCTAGTAAGACCATTGAGATCAATCATTACTAGTTCAACTTCATCAATCGTGTCTTCAATTGCTTCTAGTTTTTCTTTGAATTGAGAAACCCTAGTGAAGTATTCTTAGATAGATTCACCCTTGCTCATCTTTGTACTTATGATTTGGGCTCTCAAATTCATCTTTTGATTGATGTTTCTTCCTTCATAAATTGTTGATAGGGAATCAAATATCTCCTTAGGTGTATCCTTGGAGGATACTTGAGGAATCAAGTGATCCTTGATAGAATCTACTATGATTCTCTTGGCTCTAATCATGTCTTTCTTGTACTTTTCCTTTGCTTCATCTTCTTCGGGATCCATCACAACTTACTTGATAAACTTTGCAAGATCATTCTCTTCTATAATGAATCCTATTCTGTATTTCCAAGCACGAAAGTTTTCTATGCCTTCCAACCTATTATCAAGCTTAGTGCTTGGAGATATTTTGTCTTAGAGAACAAAATATGACAAAAATTAAAATTTCTCAAAAATAAAAATGTACTTACCAAAATATTTTCTTGACAAGGGTGAGTATGACGGTACAGTTAATTTTGTAAGAATCCAAATTCTAACCCTTGAAACTAGACTTGCAAAATTCTGGACTGTAGTTTCTAGTTCTAGTTCTGGATTTTTGGCTCCAATCCAAACTATGTCTTGACTTTCTAGAGTATATTCCCACTAAAAAAATAGATATTGGTTCCAAAATATGCGCCTACGAGGGGCACACTTCCTTATGTCACTTGCACTAAAAAATTCCTCTTTAGTAGAAAACCCTAATTTTCTTGTCCAGAGAAGGAGATAGAGAAATTTACCCAGTGAAAGATTCTATTTTCAGGATAGCTTTGATACCATGTTAAGTTTTATATGCTTCTATAGATTAAGTTCTAACTTGATAACAATTTAATACATTTTCACAATAACAACATAAAGAGGATTACTGAAAGAAGCACAATCACAAGGTACACAAAAATTTACCCTGGGAAACCCAAAAGGGAATAGCCCAACAAAAATTCCTCAATATAGATTACCAAAATGCAATGAACAAATAATAAGGTCTCATAAGAGAGAGAGAGAGAGAGAGAGAGAGCAAACCCCAAGCATAAGAGCCAAAACACCAAATACACTAGTCCTCCTCCTTCTCTTTCTCTCTTGCACAATACAAGTGCGAGTGAGTGAGTATAAGTGAGTGAGGGCACATCCATATTTATACTAATCTCCCAATTGAAATTTTACCCTAACCGGGCTAACCTATCAAACTGACAAAGCCGGCCTACCTCAGTAAACTCACAATAATAATTATATTATTGTTTTCTAGGTACTATTGACCTGACTTACAACAGAGGGTTTACCTCATGATTTTTACATGACCTTCTACATTAGTGACATCTCTCGGAGGAGGAATAATAATAATGTAAAGTACAAATAAAATATTCTTTGCAGTTACATTATTTCAACACTTTAGAGGCAATGGGTACATAAACTCTGTCTCATCAGTTGTTCATGGTTTGATAGATGATTGGGAAGCTGGAATTGTGGCTCATCATCTCACCTCTGTATTTTCTGCTGGTAAAATTAATCACTACTAGGTCGTAAAAAACATGTTGGGATTTTAATGAAGGATTTTTAGGCCTAGTGGAGAAACTCCAATTCCATAGCCTTGGAATGAATATTTTCTATGGAGCAAATTGCAGATGGATTGAATAGCCTGGAGGGCAACTGTGTCTAGGGTCAAGCTCTATTTGAAAAATGCTTCAATGTGTTTGATGCTAAAAGGTCAATTCATGTGGCGAAAAATCTAATCAAAGGGGACTCACATAGTGTCTCCATGGAGAAAATTGAATATGCAGGTCAATGTAGCAAAACCCCAGGCTTAGATGAGGATGAATGTGTGGAGGCCTCTCCAACTGTCGAACCCGATGAATGACAAGTATTTTCCTCAAAACCGACCAACTCTACAGTTTATGCTAGGAATAAGCATCACCTGGGGATAGAGAATCTGGTCATTCCAAGGAAGAAGAAATCATTGTCGATGGATCTTCCATTAGTTGAATCCCCGAGCTCCGATTACAAGGCATGTCTAATCACTGTAGTCCTTATACTGTGTTTTGAAGTTTTTTTTGGTTTTCAATGCTATATAGGGTATTAGTTTGTGTGTCTTATGGCATCTATTTAGTGTATCAAAACTCTATGTTTCTTCGTTGTTTGGGAGGGCCTTTTAATGTCTTGAAGTGAACAAAACTATGAATATTTTTGCTTGGTTGGGCTACTGGTTCCACCTTCTCAAACAACGATGAAGTTTGCTAAGACTATCTCTAAATTTTTTTTTTTGATATAATATAATTTATGTGCATCCTTACCAAAAAAATGATAAAATGTTACTTTTAACTTAAAAAAAAATTGCTATGTAACTCAACCATACACAAAATATAATAAATTGCTTATGGTTTTTGTCACATTATTTTGTTAAACCCAAGTCACCAAGGATTGGGACACACACCATGTCGATTTTTCATTTGTTTTTAAAGCTTGAAAATTGAGTATTGAGCATTTAGTTATTTGTTCATTTACATGTTGGATTGAAAAAAAATGAGTTTTCATTTGGTATTTCTGAAGTAAGCTAGCTATTTTATTGTTGGTTTGTGAATATTTTGAATAATAATTGTTTAAGTACGCTTTAATTAAATATCGAAAAGTTAATTTAAAAAGAATACTCAAAAAAAATGTGTGATAAACAAAAGTAAATATAAATTCCAACCCTAACCGAAATGCTTATATATTTTTAAATAAAAATCATTACAACCATAATCCATCGTAAACTTGTGAGTCGCAAGCGATGGGCTTCCAAAACTGTCGAATTGCTTACAGCTTTGCAAACGAGAAGCATTATAGAAGGAATCCTTCATGAGCGATGGGCATCAGGGATCAAAATTGAGGCCGTCAGGGCCCGTCAAAGGCCTCTCAGCCCGTCAGTGAAGTGGCATCTCAATTTTCCCCGTCATATAAAATGAAGTTTTGAATTTTTGACATTTTAAAAAAAAATTATTTATTTAAATTTAAATGACATTTAAAGGGCTGTCATTAAAATCGCCCGTCATCAATTTTTTATGGGTGACAGCCATTTATTGCCAGTCCTGACTCCTACCAGGCTACCAGCATTTACACCAGGCTACGTGTCACTCGTTCGGACTGTCTCGAGTCTCGAATCTTCAGACTCCAGGTTTAATGTCAGGCTTTCTTTACTCCAGAATTTAATTCCAGAGCTACTCTTCACTCGCCCGGGCGCCCCATCGTTTTCTTTTGAATTGTGTTAGTCCGCGACTCCGCTGTTCTGTTATGAAGTCTGCCTGTGCGCGCTGTTCAACTTGGTTACCTTTGTATTGTGTGGGAATTCAATCCGAGTCTCGTGTTCGACGACAAAGGGAAGATAAGACGGTGAAGGTCAGAGAATCAGGTCGGTTGAAGGCTCAAGGACTGAGGGATGGGCTGCAAAGGATGACTCCGGCATCCTCTCGCGATTCGCGGCCCACTGGCATCGCTAACTGGTTCGAAGGTAGCATCACTAACTGGTGGCCCTGGTTCTAAGCTGCATAGAAGGTAGCATCGCTAGCTGGTTGTACTTGGGCGTGGCGGTGGGGGCCTCTGGAGTCTGCACAGGTCTATCTACATCCTGTTTTCCTCTGCAGGTCTGAGGTATCCATGTTCTTCTTAATTAATTGTTTTATGCGTTTTCCAAGCGTTTCCTTTTTCCTCTTTTGGGGTTTGCTCTCGTTGGGGTTTGCGAATTGTCAGGAATTGGGGTTTGCTTGAGATGATGCGCCGTAATTCCAATTTCCCTATGACTGTTATTCCACATGAATAATCAGGGACTCTATCATTATTCTCTCATGTAATAGGTCGCTTAACTTCCTTCATAAGAGTCCTCTATCAAGATGCGGCATTTCTAGTGTGTCAGCAGTTTTTCTGTCATAAAAGAGACAAAAAAAGGAACGTTGTCGTTCACGAGCTTCCCAGGCAGGGATCCACATCGATTCTGTGCCATTTCCTCTGGTAATGCCTTTTTTCTTGTGTAATGCACAGGCTACTGCTTAGAATCAAGTTATCAGAGAGGTGCTGGAAGGTAAACAAAAAAACCCTCAAAGAGGCCTTTTAACTCTTGAAACCCAGGCGTGTGCTTTACCAGAAGCTATCGCAAAAGCATTTATTTTTTGTGTTGTTTCATTACTCAACCATGCTTGTATTTTTGATGCATGCGAAATGCATTTTGTTGAAAGGGCAAACCTGCCTTATGAAAGGCAGCTCCATTGCCATTATCAGGAAATTCATGGATTTGGGAGCCTTTTCTGTCCATGACTCGCTTTCTTTACCAGGTTATGGATTTGGGAGCCTTTTCTGTCCATGAAATCACCAGATGGGCTTGTACACCGAAAAAGGTTTACCTCAGGGTTCCGATTTAGAGGCATTTCCCCATAAGCAAAAATTGCATTTCAAGCATTTATAAATGATAATGTGTATAGTAAGCAACATGTTAAAATAATTTCTCAGTTCAAAAAGCTATCACCGCCAGACTCTTTCCTATCCTTTCTTATAATCTGACTGGCACAGTGGCACCTCTAGATTTTTTATACAGATAAGAGCCTCAAGTTTTGGGAGGCTCTTAAGATGCCTAAAGCTACCATGTTTTAAGCTTGCAAGGAAAATCATTTCATAGAAAGTTCAGTGAGGCATAATATCAATTATCACCTGTATGATATCGAATTTCAAAATATGAATATTGATAATATACTAAGATTAAGCAGACATGGCATAAAAACGTAGTTAAATTACACAGAAATGTTTAGTAAAATTTAGATGGGATAAAGACATAAATAAACTTACCAGCAGCACGAAGAAATTTGCCATGGCTTTGAATATGGTTAAAGTCGAATGAGATGTTTTGTCTGTCCATTTTTGCATTTGGATCTGGATTGAGTTGACCTCCAAGTAAACCAGCAGCTACAGCAATAGAAGAATATGTAGGTTGGTGGAGATCCATGAGGCTTCCTGGTGCAGCAGGCTTTGGAATGAGAGGCCTGAGATTCGCCGATTCGCCACTTTGTTACATTGTTTTCCCCAAAACTGCTCTCCTTTTAAAACTAACTGTTGTTTTCCCCTGTTTTCCCCAAAACTGCTCTCCTTTTAAAACTAACTGCTGTTTTCCCCAAAACTGCTCTATAATCGAGGTAGTAGTAAGAAATTTGTATTTTAAGCGGAAGATCCCTAAATTCCTCAGCAGATTCAACCATTGCTGCAGCTCGCAGAGTCTACAGCCATTCCCCTATTTCCCTCAACAAATATAAGTGGGATCTCATTAACAAATCTATTGGGGCGCCCCTTAATTTTTTTGTTTTTTACTGATAGGTCCCCTACTCAATTTCCACAATGTGTGTGTATAACACGACTTTTCTGTCTTTGGAATAGTTTTGATTATCTCAAGTATGACGGTGTAATTACATTTAGTATGATCTCCTTACTCGTTTTCTAATACAAATCAGTAAAAAACAAAAAAATTACATTTAGTATGACCTATTCATTTCAAAGAGAGTCTACTTCAAATTACTCATTTTCTAATACAAATCAGTAAAAAATAAATAAATTACATTTAGTATGATCTATTCATTTCAAAGAGAGTCAACTTCAAATTTTGATTTTTGAAGTGAGATACATTTATGCATTGGGTTATGCTACAAAAGAGTTCCTTGAATACCAGCTTTTATGGCACAAAGCTGGTATTATTTTAAAAAAAAATTGTGTCATAAATTTAATTGAAATGCATTATCTTTTTAGCACATTTTTTTAATGAAGTGTGCAATTAATCTATTACTGTCATTTGAAATGTGAGTTTTTTTGAAAGCCCTTCATCAATGAAGGGCTGCATGAATATATAACCTTCAATATGAAATTAAGACCAGCCCTTCAATCTTGATCCCTGATGGGCATTGTATCCAGCATAATTTGTTTGCTATATTGTCAGCATAAAATGTGGGGAATGGGAACAATACAACATTGTGGATTGTGCAAATCACACGTGGAGTATATGCATTTTAGGTGATCTCTAGATCCGTTATTGTCACATTAATAAAATATAAAATGTTAGATTAACGAAAATAAGATCCTATAAAATGCTTAATATTTTTTTATAACATTTTATATTAGCTACACATAATCTTTTTCTTTTTATAGCATTTTTTATTAACTCCCAGAATCTAGGAACATGTGTATTTAGGCATGTGAACAGATTAAGAGTTTGTTTCAATTTAGCTAAGTCAAAGTTTATTATTATTATGAGTTGAAATGTATGGGTTTAGATTGGTAAAGTTTGAGAGGGTAGAGTTTTCATTATGAACCTTTTCATTTTATGTATGGTTAATGTTAACAGTAATAATAATTTTTTTACTATTAATTATTGTTTATGGGTTAAAGTTATTGTGTATGGGTATATGTCAGTAAGTGGTTAAAGCTTTTCATTCACATTTTCTGTTTTGTTAAATGAAGTAGACGTTGTTTCTACAACTTACATTTGCTATAGTTTTTAGTTAAATTTATTGCTAATTAATCAAAATTAGAACATTACTATGATGTAATACACTAACACTATAAATTAAGATACTAACCATAAAGTTAATTCTATTAGCTACAAAAATAATTCAACACATAATTGGTTGCTTTGAGAAATAACGCTGGTTGGTTATGGTAGTGTGATGTTTCTGCATATAATTGGGTGATTTGAGAAGCATCTTGCTTGCTAGGTATGGTAGTGTGTATTTTACAATGTTTATTTGAATATAGTGCTATTGTTTTTCAATATTGTCTTCTCATTTTTTGCCTCAATGTCACGTAACTCAAAAAAACATGTTACTCGATTAAGTAAGGACATGCTACTATGTGGCTCTTGTTATTATTAATTAATTACTTTACATATATATGATGTGACAAGAGCCATACTTGTACATTTAAAAATAATACATAATTATTATAACAAAGAATCATATTTGGTTCGCATTAAAATCATAGTGCTTTTGAGTATGTGTATAAGGTATCCCAACTAGCATGCTACAATAGATAATGCTTTTAATGATAACATTAGTTGAATGGTAGATGAGTTCTTAATGAAGTTGTATTGAGTTTAAACATTTCATTATAGCATGGTGGAAACTTGGTTGGCATTAGCATTATATATAGATAGTGTACGTGCTCTTTGTTGAGTAGTTGTCTTGGGATTTCAAAGCCAACATTGTTCAAACTATGGAATAAATTACATTCATGTAAGTTGGAGAATATCTAAGTAGAGAGGTGCAACTTCAATTCCTTTTTGTTTTGAAGATAAGTAATCAATTATTATTTTGTAGTATGTGTTAATGAAATAGATGGCTCATAGACTTACCATATGAAATACTTATTCATTAATTTTAACTTTTTAACTCAACCAATTACCCTAGCAAATATAGGGAAAATAGAAAGGTACACCGATATGGGAGTCCAATGATGCTCCTGTATATGGCACATATAGGTGTCAAATACCTTATAGCTATGTTGCCTTCCTCCTTTATCAAGTAACAAAATATTTAAACAATTATTTTCATTTATTTTTTCATCAAAATTATCTATGCATTTGTACTAGTTTTATTTCTATAGCTTCCATATTTATAGGCCATTCATGTATGATTTCTTCTTCTTTCAATTTTGTTTCAATTATTCTCTTTGGAGTTGGTCGATGAAGATCTCATTGATATCAATCCCTTCATTCCACCGCAGTTGCATATTGCCATACAAAATCGTTGGTTGCTAGCAGCAGGTAAAATTATGGTTTCGTCCTATTTCAGTATATTTCTGGTTAAACATCAATGTAAATTTCTATGTTGTTTCAATTATTGTATTCAGGTTGGAAGGAGAACCAATATTTGATATCAATTCCTTCTTTCCACTGCAGTTGCAATTTGTGTCCTTGGAGAACTTATTTTTGTACTATGTAAGTTTATTATTTCTTCCATTTTCACTATCTCCTATTGAACCTCACTTTGATATCGAATAATGTGGTTGGACGAAAAAATTGATCAATCTCTTCATTCCACAACATATGTAGTTTGTGTCTCAAAAATTAGTATAACTTCCCCACGATAATGGTATCACCAGGTGTTATTTTTACGCCGTAAGGCGTTTCTCTTCGAACAAGTTTGGAAAAGAACTGTTCCTTTTCGTCTAAAGCTCGAATCAGATTCTACCACGTGTTTGATGTTGGTCTTCGATCCGCTGGTCGGACGAATAAAAATCACTAGGTTTAAGTTTTTTTAACAGGGTTTCATTGTTAGGAGGTTTCCTTTCGTTGCGTTCACTTCAAAGCCTGCTACAATAAGTTTCCTTCCTATCAAGAAGCTTTGGATTTTATGCTCCGAAGATGTCAATGAACAGCAAAATCAAGAACAAGAACCGATTACAGAAATGACCATCTTGGATCGAGTCCGAAGCCGTGAGCCGTGAAACTATGGGTGATGATGTAAAAATTTCGGTGCGACAACAAGCTCTAAGAGTACAGGCATGAAAATTTTATTCAGCACTCCGATACCCATAGCTTGAAAAATTCCAGGAAGTCTATGAACCCCACAGATCCTTCGCAGGCCACGATAAATCCTTCCCCATTTGACCGCAGGCAGAGAAGGGTTGCCAATCAAGGGTGTTTGAGGGAGCGTTTTCTCGCTCAAGATGACGGGGGAGCTTCAATTTCTAGTAAGCTGCTTGGAATTCATTGAATTTGGATTGAATGGACTTGGTTTTGAATTGGGTTCCTGAGTTTTTTCTAAAGGGGTCAAATCCTGGAATTTTAAAATTTGTTTCTTGATGAATTTGGGTCATATGGACTTGGTTTTGAATTGGGTTTTTGTGTTTTTTATGCGGGTTCAAGGCCTGGATTCTTAAAAATGGTTTCTTGTGGTGTTGTGAAATGGTTTATTTTGGTTTTTGCTAATGGGAAAAAACCAAAAGTTGTTTGTGGCCCAAAACAGGTTTTTCAATCTTTCGTAAATTAACCCAACTACCCTTTGACATCTTTACAGAGTACCTAGGTCTTCTTTATAAGCCGTGAATTGTTGCTAGCTCAAACCAGCCACAAAGAACTGCTTGAATTGTCTCTGAGAAGTGGGTCCGTTACATACTTCTCTGACAGCATTGATATTTATAATTTTGAATCACATTTGAGAAATGGGAGAAGAGTTACAGAGATGGATATTAATGGTCACTGCTAGAGCTCCTACAAATATAGCAGTGATAAAGTACTAGGGGAAAAGAGATGAAAAACTTATCCTTCCCACGAATGACAGCATCAGCTTTACCTTAGATCCAGACCATCTGTCAGCCACAACCACTATAGCAGTCAGCCCTTCATTCACTTCGGATAGAATGTGGCTCAACTGTAAGGTAAGTTCCTTTGTTGTATTTTTTGAGAAATCTGTGATTTTTTTAGGATGTTTTTTGTTTTTCAAAAAAGAAAATTATACTATCACACAGTCAGTTACATAATGCGATTCCAACAAACCTCTGTTTTTCAGTTGGGTATGTGGATTTGAGGTGAGAACCAGCCAATCCAGCATCAAATTGATGCTTTTACCTATATAAAACCTTCTTGACATAATTTCGAAAAAGTCTGACATGTGGATGTAATCAAAATTTCAAAAGCACGACAATCACTGTCCATGACAGAGTGAATAAAAAACCCTATAGAGCTAGACTGCACGTTGCTACTTCTAATTCAAAAAATTTATAGAGCCAGACTACACTATGCTACTTATACTGCAGAAAAATATCTTTATACATAAGAATTGAGATATGAAGCAAGTTTATGCTGATATGGATTAAAACTAGAGCTGCCAAAAGCCCATATGAAGTATCTTCTGTTGTCCCCTTTCGATTGGTTCTTTTCTTTGCTGATATGATAACCATAGATCCTGTAGACCAAGGATTCCAATTCTTTATATCCAGCATAGGATAGGAGCACCAAGCAGGTTTGATACTTGCTTTGATACATCACCCACATGGCTGCTAGATGTGTATCTGGATTCTTGAAGCTTCTGGGTTTATTGTTCATGTTCATGCTTTTTATTTTCGCCAGCCAACATCTATAACAAATTTGGAGGTTGATATGGTGATTGCCAGTGTCTATAACAACTTTGGAGGTTGATATGGGGATTGCCAGTGTCTCCTTTTTATCATACTGATGGCATGGTCCCTTTTTTTCATGTATATTGATAATTTTGTTTAGTATAGAACATAGTAGCATGATTCGGCTGGATAGGACTTTGCTGTATGGAAATTCAATAATAGTACGAATTTTGGCAAACTTTACCGTAAGATCAAGCTACTATTTACTTTCTTCGACACTCATAAACCTACAAGCCCCAAAAACTCCAAAAATATTAAATAAAAGGCTAAACAACCTCTAAATATAAATTGCATGAAATGTTTTTTCAAGGATTATTTTGTCTGGTTTATTGCATGTTCCCGAGGTTGAAATTGCTTAAATAAGGAGCAAATGCATATTTTGGTATCTATGGAATGCACAATTCATTTTTTGGGTCATCACAGGAGGGTTCCCTTGGAGGGGAGAGATATCAGAATTGTTTGAGAGAAATAAGAAGCAGGGGTGGATGAGAAGAATGGAATTGTTATAAAAAAAAGAGGATTGGCAGAGTCTTCATTTGCATACTGCTTCATATAATAATTTCCCAACTGCAGCTGGCTTGGCTTCTTCTGCTGCCGGATTCGCTTGTCTAGGTCTGTTTTCTTTGTTTTTCTACACTCTTCCTTAAAATTGCTTTACATAAGAATTTCACAGTCTTTTGTTTTTTTGAAATATACATCATATATTTACAGTAAAATATTTTCATCAGCAAATCAATAGGAAGAAGGGTATATACAATACAACTTATGTTATTTTCCTCAATGCTACTAAAGCAAAAATAAAATCAGAATAAGCTACTGTTTCTAAGGACTTAACCTTGAATTTTGAATATTTAACAAATGAACTGTAGCGTTTTCCCTTATGAATGTGCTTTGCTAACTGTATTGTAGTTTATGGTCTGGAAAAATTAATGGATGTCAAGGAAAAATATCAGGGGGAACTTTCGGCCATTGCCCGATAAGTCTGAGTAGTTGTGTTGTTTTCCCTAGCCTATCTAATGCACATTTTATTTATTTTATTTCGAGCTGGCAAAGATTATGGATCAAAAATAACTCCTTTCTTGTTAGGGACCCACATTCTCACCGTGTATTGGGATGTTTGCACAAACCACTTACAAATAGTAAATACATATATCTTTTTCTATAAACAGGCATGTATGTCTGTCCCCATAAATGTGTATGTTTTTGCCTATGCATGGACACAGTTTTTCTTTTCTCGGAAAGGAGACAAAGATTGAATTTGAATCATGTTTTCAAAACCTTGACATGAACAATTGAAAATCCAGCTCAAGCAGAAGCTAGCTTAGATATAGTTCTGCAAACAGCCTCCTATTTGGCTGTATACATTACATATTACTATGTGGACGGTAAAATCCACAATCCTTTTGTTTTAATAGAAACATATAATTTGATATCAATATTAAAAGGACTGTGGACAAGCCAACCAGTCGAAGCTTACGGTCACAGATTCCAAAGTTCAGAGTACACAAATTGCTCTAAAAGGTTGCTCTTAAATTGATCAAAAAAACCTAAGTGCTTTTTCTTCGAGCTGTTTGAAAACTAAAACACCTTACAGCTATATGCTCTGATAAATTGTCCACCTAACCATAACACAAAGCAAAGCATAGAAAATGAAACCTAGATATGCTACTCATCTTCATTCCCACTTTGAGCTTCCTGCATGTCAGCACCTCTCTGCTTCATTGAACCTTAAAAAGGTTAGCTAGTTGTTTCTTTTCCTACCTGTTGGATGGTATCTTCCTCTTTCTATTCCTCTAAGGCTAAACCCACTGAAACTGAAGGTCGCTTCACTGAAGATTGTGATCTGTGAGCAAAACCTAAGATTATGTTGCAGTGCATGTCAAGACCATCGTTTATTTTGGTTTCTGGAGTTGGCTTCCATTGTGCTCTTCAAGATACATACCCTGGTCTCCTGAGCTTCAATGAAGTTCCCAATTACATGTCATTAAATACCAAATAGAGGTTTGAAAAGTGTCTAATTGCTTACTCAAGCTCTTATTATCTTCCTCTTGCCACTTGCATTCACAGTAAGTGCAACACCCTTTGTGTTCATGATCTTCCATGATACTTTGACTCAAATTGACAAACCACACCAACCTGAAGCCAGAATAGAATAGAACCGGTCAATCCCACTTCCTCCTAGCACTAGATGAAGAGAGAAGAACCAACAAGTTCTTTCGGAAGAGAAACACCAAACAAGGCCACAAACAAAAATAACCAAACAAACCTTTGACTGCGAAAGAACAAATCCAGACTTTGAATAGGATAAGTGCAAATGAAGTTGTGGAGAGGACATGCCCTTATCAATTTGTACTACCTCCATGCATGAATTCTACAGTCCTCCACATGCTTTGAACTAGACCAATTTGAGGCTGCAATCCGCATGAAGGTCGATTTCCAAATTGGGACATATTTCTCACCTACATTCCTACCTCCCATCGCCTCAGTGTTAATTAACATAACACAACACAGATTTGGCAACAAGGAAGAGGATACGGGAGATTTGGGGTTGCAAATTCCCTTCCCTTTACATGCTCTAGTGCTATTGCCCCTATCCTTGTGCATGCTCTTGCCAAATACGGCCTTAGTTATACTCCTTCATTGAAAATTCATGGGATATAAAACATAATGGGGTGCTCCTCCCCTCTAATTAACACATCTTTTTCTAATACAGCTACTCAATTGGCTATCAAGTCTGCTTGTCCATTGCAATTTCGTAGAGTATGGTAACAAAAATTTTGGTTGAAGAGAGCAAACTGTCCCTTTACCCTGGCTATTGTTTTGGCTATGGGGGAAACAAGACTTTGCCCTTCTTTTCTGATTTGACTGATGATGATTGCAAAATTGCCAAATACGATTACCTCTTGAGCTTGAATATCCTACAATATGAGAATACCTTGATACAATGCTTGGATTTCCTCTTCATTATTTATTGTATTTCCTAGGTAGAAAAATCCACAATCTTTACAAATAAGCACATGTAAATTATAATTGCAACTGGCTCATTTATCAACACCTAGGAAACAAGATTTGTCCAATTGGGGGGCCCATGTTATAGACACAGGCACACTAGGTTCTAAAATAGGACATGTGTCAAACATATGCCCTAGATGTGTCCCACTCTAATTCATTGTGTTATCTCTTACAATGAAACTGAAAGCAGTTAAAACAAAAATCTTATAACGAAACTAAAAGCTGTTTTTTGCAAAAATGTTACAAGTGAACCTCTTGTCTTTTTCAAATGAAAATATTACAACGAAACTGAAAGGTGTTAAAATGAAAATCTTATAAGGTAACTGAAAGTTGTTTTTCTACATTAGTAAATGGCATTTCTTTGACAATAGTTGAGAATGACAAGACCGCCGCTTACACCCAGGAGAATTGACATGAACTTCTCCAATTTCCTGTGTCTTGGACAACTTATGGTGAATTAAACTGAAATTGCAGATTCTTTGGTATATACACTTTGTTCCCATAATAGCTTAGGAGGCCAGATTCTGTTATCATGGTCTCTGTTTATTGTTGTCCTCATAGCAGTCCTGTTGTTCTAGGGCACTTCTTAAATCACCTTCCTTGAAAGGATCCAACAGAGCTGTTTGAAAGGGGTTATTGTGTACATTAGGAAAATCGAAGAATGCCTCAATCACCTTGGAGATCGGTTTAACGGTTTATCCATTCTTCTGTTTTCCTTTATTATTGTTTCCACGAGGAGCCTTACTATGGTTGTAGCAAATTGGATGTGTGTTTTGTCTTACAATGGTTTTTGTTTAATTTTTTCTTATTGAGAAGGGCATTTTTTTGTAATGCTAGAAAGAGGTCAATGTTACTGCCACTCAGGGGTTTGTTGCCATTTCTATTTGTACATTACTCACTTGAAGTTTGTACTTTGTAGGTATGATACCCTGCAAATTAGATCTGAGCTAACCATCTTTTGTTGAACACCAGGCCTTTTAAATTTGTGTTGATTATGTTCAGGTTTGAAGCTCTGTTGCTAGAGACTGAGAGCATTTACTCGTTTTTTTTTACTCCATTGTTTTTTAGAAGTATTTTTTTGCTTTGACTGAATTCCGATGTACTGGTTATCAGAGTACACCGTAGCTTGCAGATCCTGCTTTTAAAAATTCTTCCTAAGGCATTAATTTCCTAATTTGGAGCTCAAGTTATCTAAGTGAAGAAAACAACATGTATCTGGATAAGAATTTTATCTTGGCTCTTGCGACTAGTTGTTTTTAATCTTCTTATTGTGGTTTCTGTTGCAAATTATCACTAACCATGGCTTTTCTGTTCAGTAATGTTTATTGGTCAAGATCATAAATGAACTGACTTTCCTTGTTTTAAATAAACAACATAGGAGCACACCGAGTGAAAAATGAATGTGTATCATTCCATGCATTTTTTTAACAGAGGAATAGAGAAGGGTAATTGCATTTCTCTCCTAATACAAAACATTTTCCTAGCTTGTAGGGGTTGAAGCCTTTCTGAAAATTAATATTGTAGATTGTCTTGTAGTCCTCAGCTTGATTTATATTACTGCAGCCTATATGTTGTGTTATTGATGTATGTTCAAGCATTTTTGTGCTTTGGTATAGCAAATATCTGCCAGCACAATTTGGCTTTGCTTGTAGCATTATATTGCTACATCTTAATTCATAAACAATAGTTAAATTTTATGTTTAAAAGCTTAATTCATAAACAATAATCCTTTTTTTACATCCTGTATTCAAAACTGGTGACTTTATAATGCAGCATGCTCGAGAGTTGAAGCTCAAACGGTTACAATTTGTGTGGTTAATCTATTCATTGTTTATTGTTCAATGTTTTTTGCATTTTGAATTTTGGGTGTAGACTTGTTTCCTGTTGTTGTTTGACCTTGTGATTGGACATATATCATTGAATGATGAATCATGATTGATATGAATATGCAAACAATAACTTGAAGTTCCACTTGGTTTATGCCTTATGATTATCTGATATCATGTTTATTTAAGGTTCATATGTAATTTCCACTTTATATCAACGATTTATGAACTTTGAAGTAATGTGCATGTTACTTATTGAAATTGAATACCAGTGAAAATGATTTAATTTTTTATTTCATATATATATATATATAGTACCCCGACGTACCCAAGTCCCCTTTTTAAAAAAGTGGTGTCCCTGTCCCCGTCCCCATCCCCGTACCCAGGACCAAAAAGTGGTTTCAGCCTAGATGGTATCCACAAAAAGGTTAGTATACCATATTGTCATCGCCGAGGCTATAATGGTGAGGTCATGTGCCTTCAAGGAGCACTGGGCCACCCTTTAGTCATTAATATAGCCAAATATTAACAATTGTACATCCAAGTCATTTGAAAAAATAAATTGCCACATGCATGGGCACCAAAAGCTAATAAAGGGTTTGCTTTAAAATCCTTAAAGTTGTCAAAATTTCCCTAGATCACAAGTCATATCAAATTTTCCACGTGGCATACAATAATTGAACAATTGTCTTAAAAAAAGGTTGGCTTTAAAAGCCTTAAAACTATCAAAATTGCCTTAGATCAAAATCCATATTGAATTTGATACTTGGAATTGAGTCAGTGACTTGCACAGCAGTTGTCTAGGAGGGCAATTCAGTGGCTTGGACTCTTCCTTCCTGAACAGCTACACTTGCTAGGATGGACTCCTTGAGGGAGTGATTTTATAGCAGGGGAATGTCTAAGCTTGTATTGTGAATGGCTGAGAGGAAAAGATCCATGGACTGACTGGATGCTGGTGGATGTGCCTGGAGGCATCTGCATAGAGTGGATTCATGTTAGGTGTCTAGCATTGCCCAAGGCATGATCATTGCTAGTTGGGTTCAGTGAGTGATACAGTCTATGGGTGGGTCTTTACCTTGGTGGCTTTATAGCCTAGCTTGGGGGCGATATTCGCAGTGGGTACCTATGGCTGGGAGGTGAACCGCTCCTATAGAATCAACTTGGAAAAAATTCTAGTCAAAGATACATACTCATCTCTATTTTGGACTACTATATTTATGTCTCTAAAATCTGTTTTAAATATGAAATCTGTGCTTGAAATTGTGTATAAATTTCGATGATAGCAGATGTAGGCATGCACTAATTGATGTCCATGGTTAAATGCTGTAATAACATATGTATTTGCTGAGGAATACGTTGTTTGTTATACATATTACATACATCTTTAGTGTAGGGATAGATATTAAGTTTTCCATGTATGTATTTGTAATTTTGCATGTAGTCTGTGTCGACAGCTTGTTGGTTGCTGGTAGAAGCCCCAAAAATATTCACAGTTGGAATCCTAACCACTAAATGAAGGGAATGTTAGAGTTTGGTGAAGTGGGTATACCCGGTTGCCAGCAAGGTGGCAGGGGTGGCTAGACCATAGAGTGGTATTTTAACGCAGTTCCAGTGTGGTGGCCTTTGAGGAGGGCAAATTCTGTTGAAATATTGTCAAACTACCATGGTGCTAGGCAGAACTTAGAAGAGAATGATAGTTGCTGTTTGAAATTCACTATTGCATAGAAAATTTAGAAATTGAAGCTGTGCAAAATTTGCAGATAAATAAAAATGTGGTGTTGTTAAACATTCTGCTTCCTAATAGAAATTTCAGTATCTCTTGTGCAAGATGGGTGATGGTGGAAATGTGCAGAGGTCATGAATTCCAGTCCCATGAAGTGACCTCTTTAAGACTCGATATTTTTTTCAGCCATGTGTCAAGTCCATTGGATTTTTGATGCTGGGGTTTTCACCATGATGGCATGACTCCAATAAGTTGATTGCAAAAGCCGAATAAAGAGAAGAAAAGTTTTTGAGTGTTGTTTCCATTGGATTTTTGGCATTGTCCATCATAGCAATCTAACTTGGAAGTCCAAAGAAAAATATGATTGAAGAAGAAGTAACAATTTTGTTCATACTCTAGGACCAAAAAGTGGTTTCAGCCTAGATGGTATCCACAAAAAGGTTAGTATACCATACTATCATCGGAGAGGCTATAGCGGTGAGGTCATGTGAGGTCATGTGCCTCCAAGGAGCACTGGGCCACCCTTTAGTCGTTAATATAGCCAAATATTAACAATTGTACATCCAAGTCATTTGAAAAAATAATTTGCCACATGCATGGCCACCAAAAGCTAATAAAGGGTTGGCTTTAAAATCCTTAAAGTTATCAAAATTGCCTTAGATCACAAGTCATATCAAATTTGCCACGTGGCATACAATAATTCAACAATTGTCTTAACAAAGGGTTGGCGTTAAAAGCCTTAAAACTATCAAAATTTCCTTAGAGCACAAGCCATATTGAATTTGCTACTTGGAATTGAGTCAGAGACTTGCACAACAGTTCTGCAGGAGGGCAATTTTGTGGCTTGGACTCTTCCTCCCTGAAGTTACAACTACACTTGCTAGGATGGAATCCTTGAGGGAGTGATTTTATAGCAGGGGAATATCTAAGCTTGTATTGTGAACGACTGAGAGGAAAATATCCATGGACTGACTGGATGCTGGTGGATGTGCCTGGAGGAATCTGCATAGAGTGAATTCATGTTAGGTGTCTAGCATTGCCCAAGGCATGAGCATTGCCGGTTGGGTTCAGTGAATGATATAGTCTATGGGTGGTTCTTTACCTTGGTGGCTTTATAGCCTAGCTTAGGGTCTGCATTCACAGTGGGTACCTATGGCTGCGGGGTGAATCGCTCCTATAGAATCAAATTTGGACAAAATTCTAGTCAAAGATACATACTCATCTCGGTTTTGGACTACTATATTTGAGTCTCTAAAATCTGTTTTAAATATGAAATTTGTGCTTGAAATTGTGTATGGATTTCGATGATAGCAGATGTAAGCATGCACTAATGTGATGTCCATGGTTAAATGCTATAATAACATATGTATTTGTTGAGGAATACATTGCTTGTTATACATATTACATACATCTTCAGTGTAGGGACAGATATTAAGTTTTCCATGTATGTATTTGTAATTTTGCATTAGTCTGTGTCGGCAGCTTCTTGGTTGCTGGTAGAAGCCCTAAAAATATTCAAAGTTGGAATCCTGACCACTAGATGAAGGGAATGTTGAGTTTGGTGAAGTGGGTATACCCGGTTTCCAGCAAGGTGGCAGGGGTGGCTAGACCATAGAGTGGTATTTTAGCGTAGTTCCAGTGTTGTGGCCTTTGGGGAGGGCACATTCTGTTGAAATATTTTCAAGCTACCATGCTGCTGGGCAGAACTTAGAAGAGAATTATAGCTGCTGTTTGAAATTCACTATTGCATAAAAAATTCAGAAATTGAAGCTGTGCAAAATTTGCAGATAAACAAAAATGTGGTGTTGTTTAAACATTCTTCTTCCTAATAGAAATTTCAGTATCTCTTGTGCAAGATGAGTGATGGTGGAAATGTGCAGAGGTCATGAATTCCAGTCCCATGAAGTGACCTCTTTAAGACTCGAGATTTTTTTCAGCCATGTGTCAAGTCCATTGGATTTTTGATGTTGGGGTTTTAACCATGATGGCATGACTCCAAAAAGGTGATTGCAAAAGCCCAATAAAAAGAAGAAAAGTTTTTGTGTTGTTTCCATTGGATTTTTGTCATTTGCCATCATGGCAGCCTAACTCAAAAGTCCAAAGAAAAATCTGATTGAAGAAGAAGTAACAATTTTGTTAGCGTTGAAAGGCCATTGGATTTTTGGCATTTGTCTTTTCATCCTTGAGGTGGGACTCAGAAAATGCAGTAAGAAAAATATGATAGAATAAGAGAACAAATTGCAATTGGGTTTTTGGCTGTGGGTTTTTAGCCTGATGGTTTTGACATAGAACATCTTGATAGTCAAAATCTAATAGAAGTGAAGAGATGTTGTTGTGCTCGTTGAGAAAGCTGTGAGTTTATGTGTGTAAAAAAGGATCATCATAGATCTGGTTGGATCCATGAGATCTGCCATAAAAAAAAGAAACCTTAGCCACCTGTGTGTAAAGAGTCACGAAGACTTCCCGTAGTGAAGAAGAAGACCCACAATGACCAAATCTGTGCATAGAGGTCACAGTGCAGAACTAGCATTCCCGTGTGAGGAGAAGAAGGCCCCCGATCAGAGCCATAAATTTGTGCACAGCCATGGATTTCAAAGAGTGAGTCCATGGTTGCTATTTCGCGTAAGGAGAAGACCTGTCTAGACATGGCAGGAGTGGCGATGCAGCTCAGCAATTGCGTGAACATTTTGCCAAAGGTGAAGGGCATGAACCAGTAGTCCAGTTGAAGACTGAACCCTGCGGTCAAAAAATAGATATGGTCCATGTGTCCTTGATTCCAGACCAGAGCGCAGAAAAAGCAGGCCGTGAAAAGCAGATCGCAAATGCTAGGAGCAGAGAATGTAGATCGGGATCAGAGAAGACGCTGTGGGTGATCTGATCTACTGTGCATGAGTAATGCTGAGGCCAAACTTGCAGCAGCGGCTAAGGAATGGTTTCATGAGTAGTGTGGGATGCAGCAGTTGTTAGATCGTGAGCTCGAGCATGGAGACACAATGTTGCTGCGGTACGCATGGAGGTGGTTAGCTGGAGCAAGCTGGCAGCATCTAGATCGCGGGATCGGGAGATAATTTCGATCAGGGAGCGGTCTCTGGTTTGTTGGAGAACAGAGTCGTATATTCAATAAAGAAGAAATTGGCCCGTGTGAAAACAAAGCCGTGAAGGAAGAAAATAAGTGCACTTCACAAAGGTTAAAAGCAAAAGCATTTAAAAATGTTTTTAAGAAAAGAGATGACGTCATATTACATGTTTTCTTAATTGAGTGGAAAGGTGAAATTAATTATTAAGACTAGTTTTCTTTCTTAAAAGGGCTCACGTCATATTAAAAGAGACATAAAACAGTTTTTTCCATGCTATAAAATGTTAAATTTTTTTTTTGAGCATGGGTCCATGAAATGATGATTCTATGGTTTTATGAATTATGGTTAAGCATGTGAGGCTTGGCATATGGAAAGTATGGTAAATACATAGTGTATAGTGGAAGCATGCTAAGTTGATTGTAAAAGGCCAATAAAAAGAAGAAAAGTATTTGAATGTTGTTTATGTTGGATTTTTAGTATTTGTCATTATGGCAGTGTAACTCTCAATTATCGGAAATTCAAAGAAAAATTTAATTGAAGAAGAAGTAACAATTTTGTTAGTGTTGAAAGGCCATTGGATTTTTGACATTTGTCTTTTAATCCTTGAGGTGGGACTCAGAAAATGCAGTAGGAAAATTCTGATAAAATAAGAGAACAAATTGCAATTGGGTTTTTGGCTGTGGGTTTTCAGCCTGATGGTGTTGACATAGAACATCCTGATAGTCAAAATCTGATAGAAGTGAAGAGAGAATTTGGTTAAGTCCAAAGTTTATTAGATTTTGGTTGTAGGACTTTTTAGTGTGGTTGTCTGGCTTAGGAACTTTCTTGGAAGAAGATAATAAAATGTTTCTAAGTGCTGAAGATTGTTGGGTTTTGGTCATCGAGAATCTCATTTGGTTGACTTGACTCAGAAAATCTGATTGAAGAAGAGAGTTCCCTAAGTACTTTCTTTGGATATTTTCACCCCAAGGGTTAGTGACAAAAACCCTACCTCAAAATGCTTGATAATTGAGGGAAAGAGAAAGGATTAAGGATATGATAACATGGAAGACCATTGCAAGTGGGAAAAATAATTTTAGGTTCCCCTCAAAGCATGTTAGTAGGCCATGAGTTCACCTCGTCGAAGACCCAAGTTATCACTCACATCGCTAAAGGAAAAAACTTAGTCATTTAGTTGGCCACCCTAATATAATAAGAGAGGTAACCTCTTACATGAGGCTAATTATCTAGGTTTTTGTGAATCTTAATAAAATTAGTAAGAGAAAGTCAAAATGGATGGAAAGTGTCCTGTCTCACCCCATCCATATATTTAGTGTATCCAAGCTAGGCTCTCAAAATTTTCTCGATTGTACTAGTAGAATTCTACCCCCTAACCTTTTTTGGGCAAGGAAATTTGGTGTTGTTGTGCCAAACCTTTGTAGAGCTGATGGGGGCAATAACTCCTCAATCCCTATAGGGATGCTAATGCCCCCTTAATCCTCATAGTGGTCCCTTAAAGTTGTTGAGAGCATTTTTTTCATACTGTAAGAAGTTGTCCAAAGATCCCAAGAACTGTGATAGGGACAACGCACCTTGAAGAACGATCAAACACTTAGGATAGGACAACCCATAGAGGTAGACATAGGCAATAAACTATGGATGTAATGACCAATGGAGGATCGACAAAGAAAGTGGAATGATATAAATATTTAGATTAGTTTGAAGTTTTAGAGGAATGTCTACAATAAGATTATCTAGCAAAAAGTCTTGTGTGGACACTTTTGGCAACCTACTCTTGACAACCAATATTTAATGAAGCAACATCCACCCCCAAAATTTATGTTTGAAGAAAGCACAAGTCCTTCAAATGGTTTGACAACCTTAATCATCACACCAGTGTTATCAGAACCCAACTGATTTTGACAAAATTGGCCGATTGGACTGGTTTATAGGTTTCACCAGGTCAAATCATTCAAATCATTTTTGGTTGGTTCTGTACATAACTGGTTGGTTTCAAGGCTGAACCGACCAGTTTCGTACAAAAACAGACGATTTTCTCCAAACCGGTCGGTTTTGTGTGTAACATGAATGGACGAATGAACTACATGGATGGGAATACAAAGGATTCCTTCACCCTTTATCTTGAAGGAAAGTGGAGTGTGGAAGCCAATAAAATAAGGGTGTGGAGAAAGGGGAATAATTGGGTCCAAGGGTGGATGAAGGAGAAATAATTTGGTGTGGAGGATGGAATGTAAAAAAGAGAAGTGAGGATTCCTCCACCCTCCACCCTAAAAATACGAACATAAGAAGTGTGGGGATGTGGTGAAGAGAATACAAGCTTATGAGGATTAAAAAAGACTTTTGGAAGTTAGTAGAATGAGCACTCTATAAACTTGACTTAAGCCAAAAGTTCGGTGTGGATGATGGGTTCTTTGCAACCACGACTTAAGCCAAAAATTTGGGTGTAGAGGATGGGCTTACTATTAATTCAATTTAATTCAAATCTTTGAACGAATCATAAAATATAGGGTGCGATATGGGGCCACTACCTCAACTCAAGCTTGAATGTTTACATAGACTTTAAGGGATAAAAACAAAAGGTAAAAAATGGAAAAAAATGAAACAAACTTGAAGGATACAAAAGAAAGGGTTAAAACCCTACACACCACAACATTCCCCAATTTTATCTCATTCCATAGCTAAACTTGCATGAAATCTTAAATTCCATTAAGCTTTGAAAGTTAGTGACCCTCTTCATGTTCTTTCTCATTAGAAACATCTAATGCCAATTTTTCATTCTTTGTGGGTGTAGGCCAAACGCACAAAATCCAATTTTGAGCATTGAAAAATGAGGATATCTAATCTATTATGTTATGCTCGTATAAAAATGTTTACTACTATGTTATCTTAATTCTTCCTCTATCAATAATGTTCATTCATCTTTTGTACAATGTGGTTTTTCCATTACCATTATCTCTTTTAAGATGGAAGTTATCCCCTTTGCTTTAAGTGACATATAGATTAATGTATCCAAACAATATAATATTCAAAATATATAGTTTGTAATTTACATTAATATTGTTTTCTTTTCTCACATATTTCTCTTTTTTTTCATACATTTTGTTTCAAAATTTTATATTACAATTTTGTTCCATAATAGTATTTTTTCTCTTTTTTCTTCTTAATATTTATTTAGTTTTTACATTAAATTTGTATTCACATTAAAACTTTCTCATTTTATTTTACAATAATCATTAATTTTATTTTTTATTTTAAATATTAAAGATTTTAAATCGTTAAAAGATCATCTATATAATAACGTAAATAACACAATTATTAATTAATTTTTGTTTTTAGCTTATCACAATGTCTTTGATGTTAAAGAAATTACAAAAAAAAAATTAGCCTCCTTTTTAAAATAATTAATCTAAATATTTTTATCATTCCATTTAATAGTTTTATAACTAAACTAATTAAATGTTTATCAACCTTACAAATGGTTATCATCACATGTATAAAGCTCTATTTTTAGATTTATTTTTCTATTTTCTAAAATTTTAATAAATAAAAAAATTGAAATTCATATATATTATTTATCCATTTTTATCTATCATATTTTTTTTAGTTTTAGGTGAAAGTAATCAAATATAACATTATTTATTTATTTATCACATGCAGATTATCAAATTATTTATTTATCATATTATGTCACCACACTTCTATCTATATATATTCATGACATCCATGCATCGAAACATCATCTTCACCATGTTTAACTTCATTAACAATGCTTAGACATTAATGATATGTATAAATCTTTAAATGCTATTTTATTTCCAATTTTTATGTCATTGAAGTAATTCACAATACAAATAGATAAATTTGATGATCAATCTCATGAACTTAATGTCATTTAAACGAACATGGTACACAAAAATTATCAATTTCTAAGCAACATGCTTAAGAAAATTATAATTTTCTAAACAACATTCTTTAAAAAAAAGGTGAAAACAATTCTTTAAACAATTTAAAAAAAAATAAAAAGACGTATTTCATCATTTATCCAAATTTCCTTATTTTCTCAACACACATCTCCTTCAACTTTTTTTTATTACCAAGTGAGATCAATATGCCAATAGTAAATGCATTTGGTCACCTTTGACATCAAGTTTATTTTCTCATAAATTTCATAAATATAATAGTCTTTGACCATCTTTGAAATTTTGTGAATTACGAGGGAATAATATTTTGGCATTGATTGTTTGTGTTCGACTATCATGCGAGATATGCCATTTCCTTCAAAATGTTCAATTTTAGAAAGCATACAAGTCATCAGGAAAAAAATTAATTGGTTATAATGAATGTTGATCTAATGGCAGAGCATGATTTCTGCTACTTTAGAAAATTATTTGATTGTGCTTAATTCTATGAGGGACATGGTCTCTTCATGTATGAATTTATGGTGGATTGAGCAACAATTCTATCTTAGATCCCTTCAAGGTCAATGTATCTATTTACAAATCCCAATTTATCATGTAGCAGGGACATTGCAACCTTGTGGCTTTTGTTAACATAAATCGGTCTCATTTTTGTAGCATAGTTTTTAAGGGTAGAGTCAGTCAAGGGAAACCATGTAAGTTGAAATCACTTCATATTTAAGAAAAACAAGGTTATTTCATTGACCTCAGATTTGATAGTAGAATGTTTTAGGGAATATTTATTTAAAGAAAACCTTGTCACTTGAAATGACTTTCTAGGCTTTTATAAGGGGTTAGATTTCCACCCTTACCAAAATCCTATGGATCTAGATCACTTTTTGGTGCAATAATCCATAAATAGATATAGATGACTTGTTTTCAAGTAAATGAAAAGCTATACGGTGAAATAGTGACGAACCAAGGAAACAAGCGACAATTGTAAGGTAGGGTGAAATAATGATGCACCAAGTCAACAAGAGACAATTATAAAACATAAATGTTGAGCTTAATTACCAGGCTACCAAATTGTTGAGGTTGACAGCTTGCGTACCTCCAAAGTGAGTAATTCATTGGGTTAATGTGATAGATTGCACATCCAAGTGGGTGATTTATATCATTTTTTGGATGAGAGAGTTTGTGTGCCTCCTAGGTTGGAAATTTTCTCTTTTGGTGTGTGTTTTGTTGAGAATACTAAATCAAGTTATCACTCATTTGTTTAAGAAAAGAGAATTCAATGAGGTTGAAGGTTGCATTCTTGAATAGTTGGTTTTGAGAGACTCCTTACACTATGAGGTGAACAATTTTCCCTCTGGTGGCTAACTTCTGAATTAGAGGGTGACTTTCCTAGGAGGTGGGCAGTTTGTCTCTTAAAATTTTTATATCTACTTTAAGCGGATCATCTAAATTAAATAAAAAAACAAGAAAACCAACATATCCTACTTTCCAATAATGGACTCTATCGGAAACTCGTTGCTTATTTGTGATGTGAATATTCATGTAACTATTTATTTATCCTAATATGCCTTCTTACAATTGGCTCTTCATTTCCCTTCACTACAAAATTTGCTTCTTATAGTTGGCCCTTCATTTCCCTTCTGTGCAAAACTTGTAATCATTTTTCTCAAGGTACAATGCCAAGTCTATACAAACTCGTTTTCAGTTTCTTTTTTCAACTTTTCTTCCTCTCCAACAACAACCTATCGGCATATTATTGCACCTTCTTGGGGCAATTGCTAGTCTCTATCCTCTTAGAGGTTGAATGAAAATCACATTGATATCAAGTTGTTCATCTCCTGCAGGTTTCTTCATTTTAGCACTACTAATGATAATGATCATTTTGTCATCTTTTTCAAAATACTCTCCTTAACTTGTTGTGCCTTCTGGAGGAGAATTAAATATCATCCTATTAGCTCTATTTCAATGGTGGAGAAATTCCTAAAGGCCCTATGCTTACGAAATTCCAACTAGATATCCGCACGCTTGCCTCAAGAAGATCACAAATAACTTTGTGGAAACGTTGGGAAAAGGAGGTTATGGTGCAGTCTATAAAGGAAAGACTCGGAATGGAACTCTAGTGACTATTAATATTCTTGATAGGCATAGGCACAGTGAGGCATAATTCATGAATGAAGTGGCTACCATTGGACATGTTCACCATGTCAATTCTTGGAAAACGAGTGTTGCCATGGTTAACTTGAGTTATATTTTCCGCAAAGTCAGAATTTTCTTTTCCTTTAACTTTTGACTTTTGGAGTTCTCACATACTACCTTGGGAACCTCACCTTTTTTTACTTAGACCGAAAAACATTATGACCAAAATTCCTGTGACAGGGTTTACTGCGACCATGATTTACTCCATTTGGGTTTTACTGCTACTGAGATTTATTGTGACACGCAAATCTACTACTTTGTCACAGGACTCAACTTTCACTTTTTACTGAATTTTAACCCGACACACTTTTACCTTGACAGACACCTACTTAAATTCTACCGGATTTTATTGCCACACATTTTTGGTTGCGACCAACTCCCACTTCTACTAGACCAGTTTTAGCGGAACTTAATAAAAATATATTTCTTAGTCTAAAGACTTATAATATGAAAAACACTTTTCAGCGACGGTAACTTGGGATAAACTATGACACAACTATATTGCAACAGACTCGGAATATCATATATCCAAATATTAAGGAAGACTTGTGTCGAGCACTCTATGGATAAAAACTCAAACTTTTACATGGTCAAATAAGTATGGGTTCTTTGTGTCTTTCACTAAACGGTAAATGTAAACAACATTTACTCAAGTAAATATGGAGATGATTTGTGACATAAATAAAATTTGCATTCAACCATAAACTATATATATATA